>JAODAL010077645.1:0-13196 GCA_025379985.1 Phyllomedusa bahiana | reverse complement strand
ATTGCTGGTTTCTAATTTAACTGCAAGTGGATAGATCAACAAAGGGGGAATGGGCAAAATGAAAAAGAACCCTATCTAAATTTATACGATAATTAAAGTGGAGTTTTGCACCTAACAAAGAACCTGATTTACTAAAAAAGATTGTACCCTAATTAATTTCGGGCTCCCCAAATATCCAGGAAAATTTCAATAGAAAACTGTTAATAATAAAGCTATTGCAGTCAATTCTAACTAAGTCTTGGGAATTTACCAGTATTTTTTTATGGGCTTGCTGTGTTCGCTCCCCCCCCCCCCCCCCGCTCCCTCCCCGTACTTTACAGGGGTAATGCTCCTTTAACCCCTTCCCGACAATGGGGTATGCATACCCCCTAGGGGGGAAGGACTTCCCGCAAAAACTAGCAACCCGGGGACCCGGGGGCTTGCGGGCAGCCGCGCCCGTCGCGACATGGAACCCACGGAAAATTTACCGTGCTTCATGCCCCATCACCCCCGGACGGAGTGAGCCCCGGCCGGGGTGAAAAACCATCTTTACCGCAGCCTGCATGGCCGCAATAAGAAGGCGCAGGCAGGGGAGTGAGCTCCCTTCCCCTACGATCGGCGGGGCAAGCGGCAGAGTGCCCTCGCCCCCCCTCCTACCGGACTCCCCGGATGCTTTCTTGGGACGTCACCATGCCCAAAAGCATTGGGGCGGGTCATAGTTGCCATGGCGACCTGTGACAGCAAAACGCTGTGCACGATCCCCTCTTCAAACAGAAAAATTACGATTGTTTTTTTTCCCTAGTGGGGATTTCGTTACAAATCCCCAGGGGGGATATGTAAAAAAAATTGAAAAAAGTTAAAAAAAAAAAAGTAAAAAAAAAAAAAAACCCGAACACAAAAAAAAAATTTTAAAAAACGTACACTCCCCTTTTTCTCCTTTAAAAACCCAAAACACCCAAAAAAAGATAAAAAATAAATAAATACCCATTTTTGGGTTTTGCCGCGTGCGTAAGACCTACCCTATAAATCTTTTTTTAATTAACCCTACGTAAAGCTAAAAAACAAAACCAAAAAAATCACAAATTTGGTTTTTTTGTACATCCCAGCACATAAAATGGAAAAAAAATCGATCAAAAACTAAAATAAACGCCAAAATTTGTCCCAATTAAAACTCAGTTCATCCCGCAAAACAAAATCCTTACACGTCTCTGATACGGGAAAAAATAAAAAAAGTTAGGGCTCTCAGAAACAGTGACAAAAATTTATTTTTAACACAATAAAAAACTTTTTTTTTTTAAAGTGTTCCAAATTAAAAAAAACTATATAAATAGGGTATCCCTAATCATATCGACCAGAGAGAAAAGCTAATGGTAGGGATACTGCCGGTGAGCGTTTTAAAAAATAAAAATAAAAAACACTACTAGGTTTTGCAGTATTTTCTTCCCCCTGCCTTCCAAAAAACGGATTTAAAACTGATAAAAAAGTCTTGCCCCCCCAAAAATATAACCAATAAAAACTCAATCATCCCGAAAAAACAAGCCCCTACAACTCCGTCCAAAAATAAAAAAAGTTAGGGGCTCTCAATATGGCGATGCAAAAACTTTTTTTCCCTTTTTTGAAAAAAAAGTGTTTTTTATTGTGTAAAAGCGTAAAACATAAAAAAAATAAAAATTGGGTATCGCTGTAATGTATCGCCCTGCTGATAATACTAACATGTAGCTATATGCGCGTTGACCCTTTGTAAAAAAAAAAAAAATAAAAACCCACTACCGGGAAGTTGTTTTTTTTTGTTCAAAATTCCTCAAAAAAACCCTTTAATAAAAAGTGATCAAAGCATATCCCCCCCCATATTGGTAAAATAAAAACGTCAACTCATCCCACAAAAAAACAAACCCATAAAACACTCCGTATACAGAAAACTGAAAAAAGTTATGGCTACAGAACAGAACAACAAAAACGCAATTTTTTATAGACCTATTTCTATTGTGTAAAAGTAATAAAAAATAAAAAAAATATATAAAATCTATATCATTGCAATTTTACCGGCCCCCATATAAAATATCCTGTCATTTATACTGCACGGCGAACGCTGTAAAATTGAAGCCCAAAAACAAGGTGGAATTGCGTTTTTCCCCCCATTTTTTAGCCCCAAAGCAAAAAAAAAAATTGGTACACCTGTGCACCCTAAAAGCACAATACACCCTAATGAATCTATGAGGTGGGTGAATCCAAATGGGGCCTTTGGAAGGTTTCACCTGTTCTGGTACTTTGGGGGGTTTGTAAATGCACATGGCCCCCCCAAAAACTGCTTCCAAAAGCCAAGTAACACCCCCCCCCTTATCGCCCTCCATCCCCAAAAAAGCAGTTTACAAACCCCACGGTTTAACAAAGTTTTGGGGGCCTTTTTTACCAGGATGCCTTGAAAAATGTAACATTTTCAGCTAAAAATTTCGAATATTTAAAAAAAAAATGTATTTCATTTTCCAAACCTAACGCAAAAATTTTTTTGAAACAACCCGTGGGGTCGAATTTTCCACTAAAACCCCCCTAATTTTTCCTTTAAGGGGGTTTTTTTTCCAATATGGGGGCTTTTTAGGGGGATTTATTTTAAATTTTAGCACCTTTGGATTTTGCAAACCTGGGAAAGGGCCCTAAATAAAATCTAAAAAAAAAAAAGAGCCCCAGAGTCCGTTGGGGGTCCTCCTATTCTGGGCTTGTGGTTAGCCAAATAGTGCACTGGGGGACATATGGGATACTCTGAAAACGCCAGAACTGGGGAAACAAAATTTAGTTGCATTTCCCGATCACATTTACCGTTTCTTGTAATAATGTAAAAAATTGAAAATCTTTCAAAAAAAGGAAATTTTGAAATTTCACTTTCCCCTTTGCTTTAAATTTCCCGTGAAACACCCAATGGGTTAATAAACTTCCTAAAGCTGTTTTGAATCTTTTTAAAGGGGGGGGATTTTTTTAAAGAGGTCATTTTTGGGGGGATCTAAATACAGGTAATCAAATCACGTTAGAACTAGACGGTCCCTAAAAAATTTATATTGCAAATTTTCTGAAAATTTTAAAAATTACTACTAAATTTCTAACCCCCCCAAAGTCAAAAAAAAAAAAAAAAAAAAAAAACATTTAAAAAAATGATGCCAAACTCCCGCAGACAATGGTAGATGTAGTTTTTAAACTATTTTTTGGTGGAAAAATCTATCTGTCTTACATGCAAAAAGTTTGAATTTTGAATTTTGGTAATTTTTCAATTTTTACGTATTTTGATATTTTTAAAAAATAAACAAGCTTTTTTTGGACCAAAATTTCTTACTATTTTAAAAAGCCAATTGTCCGGAAAAAAATTCTGAATCCATGTAGGTTAAAGTGTAAAAAATTTTATTTAAAATAAAGTGACCATGACGATTTAAAAAAGGGGGCTCTGTCAAAGGCCAAAACTGGCTCCGGCGGTAAGGGGTTTTAAAATTTTTATAACAATAAAATTTTTTCCAATCTCTATCTAACTAATTTGTAGGACCAGCTAACGTAGAGTTTTCTCTTGAAGAAAAAAAAAAATTTTTGTGAGTGGTTGGACACGGGCAGAGGCACGTCCTACTGCTTGGACGTGAGAAACTGAGGCTAAAAGGGAAGCTGTTTATGTAAAAGGGGTTTATGTGATTTTTTCCCGCCAATGAACCAACACATCCCCGTCATGACGTGCACCACATCTCACCTGCCTATTTTGTAAGCTGATTGTGGCCGCCCCAAAAAGCAGGGTGCCAAAATGCGGATCTTAATAATAATGAAGATTTTTTTAACCCAAATTCGCAGGGTCTAAAAATTTCGGTAAAATAAAAAATGTGCCCATTTTAACTTTGTCGATAATAATCGTCAACACATTAAACATTGACGGTTTTTTAAGGCAGCGGTCTCCAATATTTTTTTCACATGGGACCCGTTACACGCAATACAATTTTTCCATGGTCCCGGAGGCGGAGGGGTTATCGGGAAGGTGAGGTTATGGAGAAGTTGGGGCCCCAGAGATGAAACCCTCAATTGCAGTTATATAAGTTAGTTACCCCCAACTATACCTATCCAGGGCCTATTGGAACAAAATTTTAAAAAGTTGAAACCAGAAGTTTTTTCTACACTATTAAAAAGTTACATAGCATGTTTTTCTACTATTACATAAAAAAACAAATAAACCCTTTTCTGTTTTAGGGGCAATTAGGAACCAAAATTTTTCTATTTTTCAAATGCCAAATAATAGAGAGAAAAAATTTTAAGGAAAATTTTTTTCAATTTCTGCAAGTTAAAAGTTTCCCTAATTTCATTTTTATTTGGGAGCATTTTCCTTAAACTTTGACTTGGGTCAAACGTTTTTTTTATTCCCCAAAGCTTCTCCAATTTTGGTAGAATTTTTGGGCCATTCCTCCTGCCAGAACTGGTGTAACTGAGCCATGTTTGTAGGTCGCCTTGCTCGCAACTGACTTTACAGCTTTACCGATACATTTTCAACAGGGTTGAGATCAGTGTTTTGTGATGGCCACTCCATAACATTGACTAAAATTTACATGAAACCTACCTCAACAGTCTGCTTCATTGGAGAAGTTTTCATCCTGTTCCTTTAAAAAGGGGGACAGTTCCTGAGAGTTACGGGCAGTGTTCTCTGAGGGAACTTTTTAAAAACGGGGGGAATGGATTTAGGCAACATTAGGCAAGAGGTCTTTCAATATGCTTGTAAACAAGATAGACACAAGCTTTTGATTCCAAAAGATGGAAGGGGGAAAGAGAGCAGTCTTGTAAGAATAATTGTGACATTTGATGATAAATTTAGCTGAATTTAAAAAGGATTATAGCTAAATATTGGAATATTTTTTTCAGTTAATGATGAGATAAAAGGATATTTGTTCCCATTAACCCACTTATTACATATCGGCGGAGAAGGTCTAAGGGATAGACTTACACATAGTCATTACACCAGACCAGGCACCTGGCTGTACAGGAGATATCGGGTCAAATTGATCCTAACCCCATTTCATTAAGAATGCCTATATCTTAACTTTGGTGGCTCTGGTGACCTCTACACTACCACCCTTTTTTCTACTTATGATCTGGATACTTGATTAGAACCACAATGGGTACAATGGTATGACATTTACATCTGTATGTTGTGGATTTAGGAGTATATGCCAAGACATTGGTGGCGTTCATCATTCTTAAATTCCAAATTGTTAAAACGACTGTTACGGATGTGGTAGTGGATCCTCTGGACCCCCACAAGCGATGGCATAAGCCACGCCAGGGAGCGGAGTCTAAGTAGGTCCGGTTTTCACCAGAGCCCGCCGCAAAGCGGGATGGACTTGCTGCGGCGGATTACTACCAGGTCGCTACCCCTGACGTGACTTGCTTGCGGTGGCAGCCGAGGTTTTGCGCGGTACAAAATCTTGAAGCAGGCTCGTAGTCGGGGACAGGCAGAAGGTCAGGGCAGGTGGCAATGGTTCGTGGTCAAGGGATGGAGGCAGAAGGTACGGTACACAGTAAACGGAACAAGACACTTTAGGAACGCTTCCTCTCAAGCACAGGCATTTATCGATTCGGCAAAGGTGCTGGGGAAGAGGCAGGGCTTAAATAGGGTCCGTGCCCGGTGAGACCAATCACCGGCGCACTGTCCCTTTAAATTTCCCAGCAGTGCCGCGCGCGAGAGCTAGAGGGCGCGCGTGCACCCGGCCGGCAGCAGGAGCGCGCGTCGGGACGGGAACAGGAGCGTGGACGGGTAAGTGAGCCCCAGGAGTGCCGGGGTGTCCGCGGCCCGAGCATCGGGCTGCGGCACCAGGCGCAGCAGGGGGTGCTGCGGCGTTGCGGGTGTGCCTGCGACCCGACACGGGTGTCGCAGGGACACCTGTAACAGTACCCCCCCTTTTGGCCCCCCTTTTCTTTCTGGCCCGCAAAACTTAGACGAGACCCCTATCCGGATGTTCTCCTCCGGCCCCCACGACCTTTCTTCTGGCCCAAACCCCTTCCATTTCCACCAAAAAAAATCTTCTCCCCCTAACAGTCTTAGTGGCCAAAATCTCTTTGACGGCAAAAACATTGGTGGAATCAGCTAACGGGAGAGGGGGGAACCACAGACCAGAGAGAAGCGGTTATGGGTGACCGGCTTCAGTAGGGGGGACAGGGAAGGGAGTTTGGGTACGCATGGTCGGAGGGAGCCGGAGCTTGTAGGCCACGGATTAATGCACCTCAGGACTTAAAAGGGGACCTAAAAAACGGGACCCAGCTTATAGCTGGGGTTTTAAAAAAACGGATAAATTGGCAGACAGCCATATTTTAAAACCCCCGGGACAAAGGAAGGAGGGGGTCTTCTTTTCTTGTCCGCTTGGGTCTTCCTACAGGCAGAGGCCTGAAGAAAGGGACTGGCGCGTCTCTCTCCTGACAGTGTATAGTTCGCGGACCAGACTGTCCACAGCAGGGACATGGGAGGTGGCATAGGGCAGTGGAAGGGGTGGGGGGGGATGCCGCCCGAAGAAAAGGGGAGAAGGGAGATGCCCCAGCGGAATCAGAGTCCGGGGAATTATACGAAAATTCCGCCCAAGGTATTAGGACTGGACCAATCATCTTGCTTGGCAGAAGTGAAGTGGCGGAGATAAGTACCTAGGACCTGATTCACCCTCGCTACTTGCCCATTGGATTGTGGGTGGTACGCAGAGGAGAAGTCCAGTTCCACTTGCAGAAGCGAGCAGAGGCCTCGCCAAAATCTCGAGACGAACTGGACTCCCCGGTCCAAAACTATATGAAAAGGGAAGTCCCATGCAGCCCGGAAGATGTGTTTAAAAAAAATGTTGGCGAGCCGAGGCGCAGAAGGAAGGCCAGACAAGGGAACAAAATGAAGCCATTTTGGAAAAAGGGTCAGTGACCACCCAGATGACTGAAATTTCCTTCAAGGGCGGTAAGTCAGTTATGAAGTCCATGGCAATATGGCTCCAAGGACAGTAGGCACAGGCAGAAGTTGGATTTAGTTCCCGCAGTTTTAGGCGAGGTGACTTGTTGCGGGCACGGGGTGGTGCAGGCCTCCACAAACTCCTTTACATCGTTAGCAACACCAGGCCACCAGTAGAACCGGGAAATCAGCGAACAAGACCTTCGTACCCCAGGGTGCCCAGCTATGCGGGAACAGTGACCCCATTTTTAGGACCCTCAACCGGAGCGCAGGGCGCACATACGTCTTCCTGGATCCGGATGAGATTATATGCCCCCCGCAAATCCAATTTGGAGAAGACCTTGGCTCCCCGGAGACGGTCAAAGAGTTCCGTGATTAAAGGCAGAGGGTACCGGTTCTTGATGGTGATCTTATTTAGACCACGGTAGTCAATGCACGGTCTCAGGGATCCTTTCTTTCTTCTCCACCAAAAAAAAAATCCGGCACCCGTCGGGGAAGTAGATTTGCGGATGAAACCCTTTGTAGATTTTCTTCCACGTAAGGCCGACATCGCCTGAGTCTCGGGTACGGAGAGCGGGTAGACCCACCCGGGGAGGACTAGTCCCGGGTAGCAGGTCTATGGGGCAATCATATGGGCGATGAGGAGGAAGTGTCTCAGCTCGCTTCTCGGAGAAAACGTCTTGGTAGTCCTGATAAGGTTGCAGTAAACCAGGTAGTGGCTTGAGAGAGGGGCTGCGGGGGGCTGGGGCTCACCGGCGGGGTGCCGAAAGACAACGAGAACGGGAGTCCGGGCCCCAGCGCAAAAACTTCACCCGTCTTTCCAATCCACCATAGGGGCGTGAAGCTGTAGCCAAGGAAGCCCCAGTAGAACAGCCGAGGAAGAACGGGTAACACGAAGAAGTGATCCTTTCCCTGGTTTCAGGGCTCCTATTTGTAGGACCACTGGTTCCGTCCGGTAGTGGATGGAGTCACTTAATTAGTTCACCCCTGACAGAGGGGATACCAAGGGTTGGTCTAGGTGAACCCCCGAGAGACGATACTTGGTCACCAACAAAGCATCTATAAAGTTCCCCCCGTCCAAATCCAGGAAAGCCGACACTCGGAACGAGATTCCGGTATTAGAAGTGACCAGAGCTGGCAGCATGAGCCGTGGAGAGGGATTACTCACACCTAGGGACGCCTCTCCCAAGAACCCTAGGTGCGTGCATTTCCCGGACGTTGGCGAAGAAGTGGGCAACCCCTACGGAAGTGTTCGGCAGTAGAGACACAACTTCTCCTCACACCGTCGGGCAAGCTCTTGTGGAGACAGGTGGGTACTGTCCACTTGCATGGCCTCTTCCAAGGCTGGCTGGGAAGGAGGCAGTGGGGGGCGCTGAAACACTGGCGCAAGATGGGGTAGGCCACGTTTTTGGGGCTGGTTCGCGTTCCTGGCGGGCTCCTCCCGTCTCTCCCAGAAACGGATGTCTATGGGGGGTTGCCAGGGGATGAGCTCACTTAACGACGTCGGAGGGTCCCGGGTGGCGAGGGCATCCTTAATCTGGCCGGAGAGGCCCTTCTTGAACGTGGCGCACAACGCTGCATCATTCCAAGCCAATTCAGAGGCTAAGGTGCGAAATTGCACGGCGTAGTCGCCAACGGAGGAGTTCCCCTGCTGTAGATTTAACACAGCGGTTTCAGCAGACGAGGCGTGGTCAGTCTCCTCGAAGACTCCGCAGAACTCCTGCAAGAATGTCGCCAGATTTAGCTGTGATAGGATCGCCTCGGTTTCCCAAAGTGGAGTCGGGCCCCGGCCAGGGCTTTCCCAGAGAGGAGACTGACCACGAAGGCCACCTTGGACCTTCAGACGGGAAAATGACCAGTCCATAAGTTCCACGTGGAGGGCACTGGGTGATGAACCCCCTGCAGGGCCTTAGAGTCCCCCTCAAACTTTGTCGGCATGGACAAGCGGAGTTTAGGCCGGCGGATGTCCCCGAACGACTGCTGCTGCTTGAACCACGGCAGCCGATTGTCGCTGCTGAGTGGCCAGGAGCTGCTGCATCATAGTAGTCAGTTGGTTCAGCTGTTGCGCTTGCTGCGCGATCTGCTTAGATTGCTGAGCCACGGTGGTAGTGAGGTCGGAGACGCTCGGTAGAGGCACCTTGGCGGGATCCATGGCCGAATCGAACTGTTACGGATGTGGCAGTGGATCCTCTGGACCCCCCCAAGCGATGGGGATAAGCACGCAGGGAGCGGAATCTAAGTAGGTCCGGTTTTCACCAGAGCCCGCCGCAAAGCGGGATGGACTTGCTGCGGCGGATTTACTTTCCAGGTCGCTACCCCCTGACGTGACCTTTCTTGCGGTGGCAGCCGAGGTGTTTGCGCGGTACAAAATCGTGAAGCAGGCTCGTAGTCGGGGACAGGCAGAAAAGGTCAGGGGCAGGCGGCAATGGTTCGTGGTCAAGGGACGGAGGCAGAAGGTATGGTACACAGCAAAACGGAAAAAGACACTTTAGGAACCTTCCTCTCAAGGCACAGGGCCCCTACGATTCGGCAAAGGTGGGGGAAAAGGCAGGGCTTTAAAAAGGGTCCGTGCCGGTGAGACCAATCACCGGCGCACTGTCCCCTTTTAAAATTTTCCCGACAGTTTCCCGCCCCGGGGCGCTAGAGGGCGCGCGTGCACCCGGCCGGCAGCAGGAGCGCGTGCCGGGACGGGAACAGGAGCGTGGACGGGCAAGTGAGCCCCAGGCATGCCGGGGTGACCGCGGCCCGAGCGTCGGGCTGCGGCACCGGCTGCAGCAGGAGGTGCTGCGTCGTTGCGGGTGTGCCTGCGACCCGACACGGGGGTCGCAGGAACACCTGTAACAACGACTTTGACTGCATATATTTATATATCCCTTAAGATAATGTTCATTTAAGCCTGTAAATAATACTTTATATAAATGTTGCTTGATTGGCATGCTGAATTTGCCACTGTTAGTAATAATTATGAATGATGCCCTTTAAAGTGTATGTTACAAGGTTTCTTACTACTCAGACGCTGTTTGTAACTTGGAATGTTCATTGATAAAGTTTGATGAATTCAAAATTGTTTGGATGTTCGTTGAGCATCAATCAAGTTTTGCTCTTGATATCCAGGATATGAATAATACATAGTCAAGCCCTATGTGATATAACTGCGGAGTCATGCGCAGTTTGCTTGCCATGCTCTTATACACAAGAATGCGACGTGAGGTGCATATTAAGATGCGAACACTTGCACAATAAGGATGATGTGGATGCAGATATCCTGCGGACGCATGCGGGGTATATACACTGAGGACGCCGAGGTGTGTACAACGTCATTAGAGAGTACTCTAATGTTGTTCTAGATCAGGTATCCGGATGATGGGAGGAACTAGAAGACCTAAGATTTGATATGTGGTGTGTCCAAACATCATTGGCGTCCATCATGCTTATATCTTACTATCTTTATCCTTAACAACATTAAGCAACTGTATATTCTCTCCCCGATGAACCTATTTTACTAGGTGAAACGCATTGGGAGTTGTTGCTTTTGAAACAGGTACTTTATGAATGTAGTTTGCTTTGGCTTATGGCTATGAGTGTCGGTTATCTTTGTAAGGGTGACACCAGGGCCTAAGAGGGATAATCATCAGGAGTAGGGCCCTCCTTTTCGGGGCGATGACCCTGTTGATTTATGCAGGATACATAACAGGGAATTAATAGGGACAGAGATAGTGATTCATCCATTTATTCCAGGAACCTGGCAACTGCTTGGATGGTACCGCGAGTAGTAAAAAATTACTACTTGTCCCGTGATTACATATGTAAAACTGTGTTTATATTTTGACCCTGCAAGTGATGACTCCCTGATTCTTATCTATATATTTTTCATGTTTGTGGTTATTGTATAGGGTTGTTTTGGGTATATTTATTTTCAATAATAGAAGTAAAAGTATATTTTTTAATGGGATTTTTCTTTTTCTGTGACTCAGTTCGACAGTATGCTCCGGGTCATTGTCCATTTGGAAGACCCATTTCCACCCAAGCTTTAACTTCCTGGCTGATGTATTGAGTTGTTGCTTCAGTATTGCCACATAATCTTCTTTCCTCATGATGCCATCTATTTTGTGAAGTGTAGCAGTCCCTCCTGCAGCAAAACAACCGCACAACATAATGCTGCCACCCCTGTGTTTCACAGTTGGGCTGGTGTTTTGTCAGACCAGAGGACATGCCTCCAAAAATGTAGGTCTTTGTGCCTGTGTGCATTTGCAAACATTAATCTGGCTTTTATATGTTTCTTTTGTTTCTTTTGAAGCGATGGCTTCTTCCTGGCAGAGTGGCCTTTCAGCCCATGTTGATACAGTACTCGTTTCACTGTGGATAATGACAGTCTTACCAGCTTCTGTCAGCATCTTCACAAGGTCTTTTGCTTTTGTTCTTGGGTTGATATGTAAATGTCAGACCAAAGCATGTTCATCTCTGAGATACAGAGCCCATCTCCTTCCTGAGTGGTATGATGCCTTGACATTCCAATCTTGTTTGTACTTGCGTATAAGTGTTTGTACAGATGAATGAGGCACCTTCATGCATCTGAAAATTGCACCCAAGGATGATCAAGACAAGTCAACAATTCTCCTCCCGATATCTTAGCTGATTTCTTTTTGACTTTCCCATGATGTTACACACAGAAGCAGTGTGTTTCTGGTGTGATATAAAATACATCCACAGCTGTGTCTCTGATTAACTCAGATGTTTCCAATAAACCTACCAGAAGTTTCCAAAGACATGACATCATCATATGGGCTGTCCCAAATTGATTAAAGGCATAGAAATCCTAGTGTAAAAATGCCTTAAAAATTCTCTCTCTCTCTCTCTCTCTCATTATACTGGCATTTGGCAAATATATATAATTTTGGTTCCTAATTGACCTAAAACAGGTAAGGTTTATTCTGATTTCATGTCAGATAGTGAGAAAAACATGCATGTGTCTTTTTATATAGTGTATGTAAACTTCTGGTTTCAACTGTAACTGCAGCCTGATAGTCAGCTCTGTGGGTCAGCATTATATAATGTAATGCTGATCTACATTGTTGACAATCAGTCTGCAGTTATATTGAACAACTCTGTGGGTCAGCACTGTATATGCATATAATATACATATATAATCTACTATGGGGGCCAATAATAATGCTGATTCAGAGAGCTGATCAATATAACTGCAGACTGTACTATAAAATGGTCTGTGCTGGATGTGTGATGGATCAATTACCGGTCATTGAGCTGGTCCTTGGTGCCAGGGTGCGGAAATGCCAAAGTATATGGACATCATGGGGGTGAGAGCTCCGGGGCCCGCCAATGAGTCCCGGTCCATGTATGAACTTCATATCTGCTGACTGCCGTGTGAAGAGGAGCTGTGCCCTCTGTTTCTTTACTAGAGGAACAGCGTCTGCTACGTCCTTCCAGAAAACAACATGTGGACTGCAAACAGAATCGGAGAATCAGTGGTGCCTCTAACACTCCATTATTTTGCAGTCTTCTAGCAATTTGTCTCCACCCTCTCTAGGGGTTTTGGCGGTAAATGTAAACTCGTTGTTGATTGGTTAGAAGCTGCTTTTAACCAGTCAGCAGTGAGTTTACATTTACTGGCCGGAACCGTTTAGTAACACGCTTCTCTGTCGTCTAGCTCAGCATACATAGGCTGCGTGGATGCGGAGGTACGACCCGTTTCCCAGTCCATGGACCAGCGGTTGGGGACTCCTGCTTTAAGGAATACAAAATCTTAATTCGAAAGAAAAGGAAAAAAATATAACTAACAAAAATGAATAACATCCTTAAAATGACAAACACTTTATTTCAAAAAAAGAAGAGGCGTATAGAAAAGGAGTATATACATAGTCACTCATCAATGGGATTGACAAGTTCAGTGTTTATAGCTTGAATTCTATCAAGAGCCACTGTAAACGGAGTTTATAAAAGGGGTGGCAGAGTAGCAGTGTCTTTATAAGACGGGTACAGACTTTTGATCCACAGCGGAATATGAATTAGTGACAACTAAGCGACTATAGGCAATGAAATAGCAGTGCTATTTATAGAAGACAGAACAAAAGAATATATTACCATAGAAATACACATAAAAGAAAATATTTCCTACCCACCTAGTCTATGTGCTGGCAAAGAATTCTTTTTTGCAATTTAACAAGTCAATAAAAAGGTTAAAGCTTATGCAACAATAAGAAGCTTTGCTGTGAATGTTCCATTTGTGTAGTGTGTGACAGTTCCAGCATTGTCATGGTAACGCTAGTAAATG
>JAODAL010077644.1:0-13196 GCA_025379985.1 Phyllomedusa bahiana | reverse complement strand
GGGGAGGTCATAAATTCCTTGTTTTTTAAAGGGAAAACAGATGAACAAAGCAATATATTTGGAAAATGTCTTTATTTTGTGTTCCCTACAATTTGAAAGGTATTCTTTGTAGCGAGACAACCCATTTAAATGCAATGAAGCCCGGCGCATGCGCAGGTCAACAGCTTTCCAATGGATCTTCTGGAGCCTCTTTAACCTAGTTGAGATTACCACAGCACCTATAGGGGGTAAGGGTGACTGTGGTCCCTGACGGTCAATCCTTAAATGCAATGAAGCCCAGCGCATGCGCAGAATACAAACTGCAGTCTCTGGGGGCGTGGCCCAGAGAGTGGAGAACACATCCTGACCTGCCTGAGTGATCCCGGCGCCTCAGCAAACTCTGGAACACAGAGAAATCCCGGCCATGGACTCTTAACTGCGGGCGCGCTGCTGCGTGTCACAGCCCGCGACAGAGCGAGCTCCGGCGGTCCTCCTTCACTCACCGCTTCTGACCGCTGACTCAAGCACTGAACGAGGGGATATCCCGAACATACCGACTCCCCATTCAAACCTCAAGCTCAACGCCGGCGGTGAGTACAGTGAGCCCCTCCCCTGGCAGAAACGGCTGGCAGCCATCTTAACTCAGTGTGCATAGTCACACTTGCTGTCAGGGCCGGAGACACACCATCTAGCAGGAACAGTATTAAAGCTGAAGCCACATTCCTCCTTGCCAGCTTCATTCCACCCTCCTCAAGGACTGCTGAAAGAGATAACCCCTTAGATAAGGGAATCCTACCTATATCAATAAAGGCAGCCTCAGCCAGTTCTCTCACACAGGGAATTTACTCTAACTCGGTTGCTATTCCCTGAACAACCCTGTTCCTCTTTATCATCTAACATAACTAGCATCCTGCAGCTCACTTCCCATCCTGTCCTCACTGCTTGCAGGTAGAGTCATCCAGGACCCTACCCTACCAATTACTGCCCCCACTGTAACCTTGTCTCTTAAGGAAACACCTTCACTGGACAAAGTAAGCCCTGCCTGGAGGTTATCTCGCCTTTTACTAAACTAAACTTCTGTCCACAAGCTTATCTACACTAATCTCAGAAGTCCATACTACATTCTTGATTATTGAGATATTTCACCAAGAAATAAAGGAGAAAGAAAAAGAAGGAAAAAAAAAAAAAGAGGAGAGGGAGAGATTAATTGCTTCGCTTGACCACATTTTTGTATACTACCATCCTCATATACACGTCAAAATGGGTGGCACCTCCAAAAAAAACCAGCCCAAGAGGCCTGCTAAGCTCACCGAGTTCTTCCAACAGCCCCCTTCATCTCGGCCCCTGAGGGGGGCTTTCAGTCTCCCCCCCTCCTCGCCTACTCCATCTCATGCTGAATCGATCGACTCTGAGTTACAGGAGTGCTCTGGAAAGTCTAACAACACAGAGGCCACTCTGCGTCAATTGTTCTCCTCGTTCAGAGAACACCTACAAAACGACCTCAAGCAGATGATGAAGGATTTCAGGGAAGACATTCAGTCCCTGGTCTCTAGGACAGATCATATTGAAGCTAAAATCACACGAATCAACACATCGCACAATCTCCACAGAGACTCACACTCTGCATTGGAAGAAGAGGTTCAGAGGCTGTCCTCTAAAGTCCTTGATTTAGAGGATAGATCCCGCAGGTCCAATATACGTATCAGAGGTGTCCCTGAATCTGTCACCTCTGAAATGTTGCTTCCCTTCCTTCAGGACCTCATAGCCATAGTTCTTCCGGAAGCCACAACCTTAGATCTTACAGTGGACCGTATACACAGGCTCCCCAAGCCCAAGCATATTTCACCATCGCTGCCACGGGATGTAATTGCTAAGATTCACTTCTTCCGCACCAAAGATAATCTGCTTCGAGCCCTCCGTAGGGGAGTCACATTACCGGATAGATTCAAAGACCTCTCCATCTTCCCGGATCTCTCAGCAGGAACAATGCTGCGTCGTAAAGAGTTTGCTCCGTATACCAAAGTGCTTCGTGACCACAACATCCCTTACCACTGGGGTTTCCCTGTCAAATTTATTCTCTCAAAGGACAACAACACCACCGTCTGCACCACCCCTGAAATCCTTCGAGATGCTCTCCTGTCATGGGGTTTCCTGACCACCCTCTCCAATACCCCCTTACGCAAGAGGAGGGACAAACCAAACCTGATTTCACCCCTCTGGTCAGAGAAACACAATAGACGTCGTCAAGCTCCGAATGACTGATCTCCTGTTAGACATGCCAGCACCTCCTTGTCGCTGAGGTACTCCTTCAATCTACTTGCTCTAACGCCTTGAACCTGACTTTTGGTTTATTTTTCCGCGCCATGCACTAGACTTTCCCCCAACACACGTGTTCCCATAGTAATGGGAACAGCTCCTTGTTCAATCCTTGTTGCTATTGTTTGGTTTGTAAACGACTTGTTCTAACTAACCTAAGTTGTTTTAATGTTGATGCCATGCCTATTAGCCATTATTTTGACTGTATTACCTATGTATTGCTGACTTTGCTTATTGAGTTATTCAAACTTGCTGCACAACTAATTAATGGAATCCACCATTATGGGGACCAAACTCCTTTCCATTAATGCCAATGGCCTCAATTCCTCCTTCAAGAGGTCACTCTTTTGGAGAGATGCAGTTCGATCTGGAGCAGATTTGATTTGTGTGCAAGAGACACATTTGAAAACAGACGATTCCTTCCGTTTGAGACACAAAAAATTCCCGGTCTCGTTCTTTGCCTGTTCAGATACAAAAACAGCGGGTGTAGCTATATTTGTCAGAGACACTATAGCTTTCACTTTAATAAACTCAGAAATCGACCCTAAAGGTCGATATATTATTTTGAACTGTTCCCTTGACTCTGTAACATATACCATAGTATCTTTGTATGCTCCTAATCAGAACCAGCTATCTTTTATCTCCAAAACAGTTACCAAATCCAAAGACTTGGCTAAATGTCCTATGATCAAATGTGGTGATTTTAATATATTTGTTGATAATGTAATTGATAGATCTAAGGGCGCCCTGGTCAAAACTCCAGACTTGAAGTCCTTCCTATTAGAGGAGGATCTTCACGACCCCTGGAGATACTCACACACCACAGAGTTAGATTATACATACTTCTCGGCAGCTAAACTCTCACACTCCAGGATAGATTTTTTTTTAGTTGATAAAATGGCCCTTATCAATGTGGAATCCTCTGCCATAGGATACGCCACCTGGTCCGATCACGTGCCAATCTACCTCACCTTTAGAAGTGACTTATCCCTTCCGCCTTTTTCCTCCTGGAGACTTAACTTCCTCTTAAAAATGCCACATATAGTTAAAGATATGCAAGAGGCTCTGCGGGAATTTTTCACCATCAACTCTGAATCTGTTTCTAACCCTCAGATCTTGTGGTGTGCACACAAAGCCTTTATGCGAGGAATATGCTTGCGAATTGCCTCACGGGAGAAACGTAAAAGGGAGAAAGAAATCAATGTCACATTAGAGGAAATTAAATCTCTAGATGCCCAGCTTAAAACTACACCTGACACATTGCTGAAAACTAAACTAACCAATCTGAAAAACAAGCTACGGATATTGCTTTTTCGGAAGTATGAATATTACCTCGCTAGGTTAAAATTGAACTTTTACTTACAAGGTGATCGCCCAGGGAAATTACTAGCACACAGAATTAAAAAACTAAAGATCAGATCAAAAACTGCATATCTCACCTGCCCCTCCAAAGGTAAAATTTATGATCCCCAAAAAATTGCGAATGCCTTTGCTGATTATTACCAATCACTCTATAACCTTAATAAAGATCCCTCTACACCTCTCCCCACCAGTGAGGACATAAACAAATTTCTAAATCGGTGCTCACTCCCCAATGTATCCTCTGCGCAACTAGAATCTCTGAACGCACCAATTACAGAACTTGAAATAAAACAGATGATCTCTCAAGCAAAAATTAACAAATCGCCTGGCCCAGATGGCTTCACTAACGAGTATTACAAACTCTTTGTCGAATCTTTAACCCCCTACTTAAAAAAAACATTTGATTCTATTATGACCTCAGGTACCCCTCTTCCAGAACTTCTCTCAGCAACTATCTCTACCATTCCTAAGCCAGGTAAACCTTTGGACATTGTCTCTCACTATAGACCCATCTCCCTCCTCAACAATGATATCAAATTATTTGCCAAAATACTTGCTCACAGATTAAACGCTATTCTCCCCCACCTGATCCATCCTGACCAAACAGGGTTTGTTAAAGGCAGGCAGACGAGAGATGGCACCAGAAGAATTATTGACATCCTCCATATAGTATCCAAACAACGAACCCCCACGATATTGCTTTTTCTCGATGGAGAGAAAGCTTTCGACAGAATTAATTGGGACTATCTAAAGGCGGTCCTATCCAAATTCGGTTTTGAAGGACCCTTTTTGACAGCAGTTCTTGCCCTATATACTTCCCCATCCGCTAACGTTTATACCTCTGGATTCCTTTCCAAAATGTTTACAATCACTAATGGAACCCGCCAAGGCTGCCCCCTTTCACCACTTATATATGACTTGTGTGTCAAACCTTTGGCAGCGCAAATTCCAAGTTCCCCCCTAATTTCGGGAGTCTCAGTTAACTCCACATCTCATAAAATTAGTCTATATGCAGACGATATACTAATCCTCTGCCAAAACCCAGAAATTTTGATCCCTGCCCTCCTTGAGATTCTCAATCAATACTCTTTGGTCTCTTATTACAAACTTAATACGTCTAAATCTATAGCCTTACCTCTTCATTGTCCACCCACCTTGACTACCCAATTGTCCAAATACCAATTTGCCTGGTCGTCTTCTTATGTACCCTACTTAGGCGTTCAAATTTTCCCAGACTCTAATAAAACATTGGAAGTCAATCTCACTAATCTCACTGCAGATATCTCGGGAGAGATTGGTCGCCTCAGCCAATTTCCCTTATCATGGATGGCGAGAATTCAGATAACTAAGATGCTACTCCTTCCGAAATATCTTTACTAAGTAAGGACAATTCCTCTACTTTTCCCCCCATCAGCCTTGTCTAAACTTCAGCAATTACTTCTAGGCTTTATTTGGGCCCGTAAAAAGCCAAGAATTAGTAAAGACCACCTTTACATTCCTCTAACAAAAGGTGGCCTTTCAGTTCCTAACCTTCTATTATACAATATAGCAGCTGTTCTCGAACCCATCAACACCCTCTGGAACGTTCCGTAATCCAATTGTTGGGCGTTGTTAGAGGACTGCTCAGTCCCTCACACCTCGCTCAAAAACACTTTAAAAGCATCTCTTTGGGGTTCTACTCTTCCCACGTTTGATCTCCCTACTCTCAATCACCTAGCAGCAACTTGGAGCAAATATGTGGTGACTAGACAATGGCTTCATATAAAAAAACACACATGTCCCATATTGGTCCTACTAGCGGAATCTCCCCATCTTCCCCTTGCACAATGGTGTCACAAAGGAATCCTCAAGATAGGAGATCTTTACTCTGGTGACACACTCAAATCTTTCGAGGAATTGAGAACTCAATTTCTTCTCCCTAATAACCAATTCTATGTATACCTCCAGATTAGACACTCCCTGCTAAATTGGAGAGACTCTGAGCTCTCCTCCCCCTCTTCCCCGTTTCAAAATTTTCTGTATCAAAAGAGAGGTTTTGAACGCGGTCTTTCTCTGATCTACTCATCCCTGATGTCCATAGACGAACCCCATAAACCAGTTTATGTCGTTAAGTGGGAAACGGAACTGGGAAAAGAATTCGCACGGGAAGAATGGGAATCCGCAGCTAATATATCCCAAAAAATTTCTAGGTGTATTAATCATGTAGAAATCATGAGAAAGACACATTACGTTGGTACTTTACCCCTTCTAGACTGAACCACACGTTCTCTAACCACTCTGACCGCTGCTGGAGGTTGTGTGGATCCCGGGGCACTCTAATACACATGTGGTGGAGTTGCCCTCTTGTAAACAAGCTCTGGTGCGATGTGGAAAAACTACTATTTGAACTATTTCAGGTCTCTATCTCCCTTACACCCGAACTAGCGGTCCTTGACCTTTCATTTGATTCCTTCCCAACATCATAGCATACAGTTCTTTTTCATGTACTAATTGCTGCAAGATCGGTAATAGCAGCAAACTGGAAGAATTCCTCTCCTATCCACATTTCAGAGGTCATCTCTAGAGATAGCAGTCAATATCATGCGGAGAATTGTCTCGCCATTTCCCCCCACCTTCTCCCCAAACTGCGACCACGATGGTCCTACTGGTCCTCGTCCAGATATGCAAGGTCTCATAACATATGACGGAAACTGAGTTTAGCTAATGTACGCTTCTTTTCTTTGCTTTCAAATAGTCATGGCTGGTTATGTTATTGTTCTTCTTCCTGTTTTCACCCCCCATTCTGTGCTGTTCATAACCCACATGCATTATCTATCTTGAATTTGTATTTGCTTAAGTGGAAATCGAGCATAGTACTCCATCCTTATAAGTACATTGTCTAATTTGTAATCAAATACACAGCGTAGTTGACAGATACCATCCGACAATGACATCTATGCTGAACTGAACTGCATGTGCTGTGTCAGGCTTACCCAGCCTAAATCTGTCTGTTACCTGTTTATATCTATCCTACCCTGTTAATTGATAAATTCAAATAAAAACTTTATGGTTAAAAAAAACAAACAAACTGCAGTCTCTGCTATCAGCCATACAATGTGCACTTTCTGGTTCATTACCGTTCGTACAGGGAGCAGGCACCATCATGGATTTGGAGCCCCAACATGTACCCCACCGCTGACCAACAAAGCACCAAGTGTGGAACCGACCAAGCACACCTACTAAAAGGACAAAGGTGTGACGTACTCACCTGAGAGACACAACGTTCCCTAACTCTGCTGGTAAACTTCTGAGCTTATTGGAAGAGAGATCCAAATAAACCAGATTGTGGAGCTTGGCAATATCAGGCGGGATACGAGAGAGGTTGTTATCACTGAGGTGCAAGACCATCAAGTGCGTCAATGACCAAAGCGATGTGCTTAAATTGCGCACCCTCCCTGCAAAAGAAGAGAAAGCAGGGCAAAAAGATCAGCTTAGACACTAGAGTCACTGCATGTAACAAAAACACTGCAAATTAGTGCAAAGAAACCCGCACTGTATGTAGACGTCACTACGCCGCAGCCTTGGACGCCGCCATCTCCTGTGTACGAGGAGGCGTCCCGCGCAGCCTTGGCTTTGCAAACAAAGAGCGTCTCTCAAGGACGGAAGTGAAGGAGGGAAACCCGTAGGCAGCGGAGACACCGAGCTAAGAGGTATCACCCGCATGAATGAGCTGCGGCCGAGATCTCAGAGCGATCTGCACCCATCCCCTAGAACAGGGCTCCCCAACCCCAGTCCTCAGGGCCATGTTTTCGGGATCTCCCACAGAATGCACTGACAATTTAATCACCTGTGCAATGCCGAGGAGAGCCAGAAAACATGACCTGTTGGTGGACCTTGAGGACCCCTGCCCAAGAAGATGCTGCTGAGACTAATCTGTTACTCCTGTCAGTGAGAAATCTGAGGAAGATCTCAAAGGACCGGCCATCTCCATCCGTCACTCCCCTCCAAACCACAGATTCGATATCTGGTGCGGGGAACCACAGATATAGTCTGGTGTCCAATGGCTCCTTGAGGGCCACCATAATGTTGATATGGCCCTCGGTGGAAATAAGTGACACCCCTGACCTCCTTGTATATAAGTTGTTCATCAGTTTTGCATTACCTTAGGTTCTCATCAAATTTGGAGCCTAGAGCAGGAAAGTTCCTGATGTGGAAGTGAAACCTGTCCATAGGGTTAAAGTATAGCATCTCCATTTAGCCGATCTGTATGGACTAACAGGAGCCAATGCTACTCCACACAATGGCAGCCATTACAATGGGACCCAATGGATAGCATAGCATCTCCTTTTGGCCTCCATTTAGCTGATCTCTATGGAATAACAGAAGCCAATGCTATGCCACACAACTGCATCCATTACAATGGGACCATATGGGCAGGATACCATCTATTTGGCCTCCATTTAGCCGATCTGTATGGAACAGAAGCCAATGCTACTCCACACAATGGGACCATATGGATAGGATACCATCTTTTATGCCTCCATTTAGCTGATCTGTATGGACTAACAGGAGCCAATGCTACTCCACACCATGGCAGCCATTACAATGGGACCATACGGTAGGATACCATCTCCTTTTGGCCTCCATTTAGCAAATCTATAAGGTAACCATACAGCTGCTCCCATTCGGCCTCCACCTCACATATACACCCTGGCAAGTTAAACAGGGGCCCTAGAGGTGATGGTGACGTTGACGAAAACTCACCAGAAATTTCCAATTCGTCCCAGTGAGACTACTTGCCGTGGGCCCCCTCTTCTGCTGACGGGATGGTATATATTCTACGAGGATCAGGAGGGTCATATTTTTCTTTGGGCATCCCTGTTAGTCTGGAAATTGGGTAGAGGGAAAAAAAAAGGGTCAAGTCAGAAAATGCACAATGAAGAGTCACATCAATGTCACTACGGTACAGGAATGTCTTCGCTCCGGGACTCCACTTTAACATGTCTAAAACTACTACCGAGGGGGTGGGGAGCACAAGGAAAGAAGGAGGAGGGAAGGAAAAAAAAAAAAAAAAAAGGGGGGGGGAGGAAACGACAAATTTATATCTGGGGCTGCGCCAGTTATCTGCCGTCCTTTCAGCCCAAAAACTGGTGCGGCCCTGTTCTCTAGAGGTAATGAGGCGCATTACCGGGCGCCTGCTGCACTTTGTAATGCGCCCAAGATGTAGGGGGCGTCGCACTAGAACCGCACAAATCTACACATTTATGACAGGACGACGGCAAATCCAGGTGCTTTACTGCTGGAACAGGTATAGCAAGGTACAAGGGGTTTACCTGAGCCAGAATTGAAGCTTTGGAGCTTGAAAGCGCTAAATCTATGACCCACAGTAGAACAGGTTCATGGATTCAGGCACATCCTATGCTACAGGAAAAATGGCGCCTGGGCATCAAAAATCATGCATGTCGACATTTAACCATAAATTTCTTAATGGTCCGATATAAAGGAATACGGAACAGAATACGATATAGGTCAATGTATGTCCAAAGCATCAGGGAGTAGGTGCAAGTGGTGCTAACAATTGACATGTCCATGAACCCCCCACACGTACAATCTGATCGTATGCGCTTGGGGTGGGGGGGGGGGGTTGTGGGGAATGATGCGTAATCTATAGCTCTCTATAAGAGCTATGAATTAGCATAATTGCGGCGCGCATTTTGCTGCGTATTAAGCGCAATACACGGCCAAATAAGTGTGGAATTACACTAGAAAATAAGTCGTGTGAACATTATCTTACAGACATGTCACCCTTCGGGGTAATTTCGGCACGTATTTGCGCTCTAATACAGGAGAGATGCGCGCCAAAATTCTCAGAAAACTATGGATTACGCCTCGTCCCCCCCACGCGCACAATACGCTGCACAGGGAGATAAGTGACAGGTCAATTACTTGCGGCGAATATGCGCCGTGAGCAATGCATGTCTATGGGGCCGGCGGGCTGCCGCCCCCCGGGAGTACATGCGTATTAGTGCGAGCTCCCAAAACACACGGTGTATTGCAGCGCATACTGTACACGCCGTAATACATCGTGTGAACATAGCCTTAATAGCGTCATTACCTTGTAAACCTGCTCCTGTGGTCCTGATGCTCCCGGCCAATGACGCCACCAGTCTACATGATCCTGCAGCCAATCACGTGTGGTATACTCAGAAAAAGACCGCCATGACAGGCGAGTGGCCGCAGGGTTATGTGAAGTCTGAACGGTGACGACCGGGATCACCTGGACGCCCATAGTGCTGGAACAAGACTGCTTACAAGGAAAGTTTTTTCCATTTTTAATCGTCTAAGAGACTGACGATATAGATACACAGCGCTCCCCTGCACCGGGAACTCCCATAGAACAGAATGGAGAACAGCGCTCCCTTGTACTGGGAACTCCCATAGAACAGAATGGAGAACACAGTGCTGCCCTGTACTGGGAACTCCCATAGAGGAGAATGGATAACACATTGCTCCCCTGTAATGGGAACTCCCATAGAGGAGAATTGAGAACACAGCTCTCCCCTGTACTGGGAACTCCCATAGAGGAGAATGGAGAACACAGCGCTCCCCTGTACTGGGAACTCCCATAGAGGAGAATGGAGAACACAGCTCTCCCCTGTACTGGGAACTCCCATAGAGGAGAATGGAGAACACAGCGCTCCCCTGTACTGGGAACTCCCAGAGAGAATGGAGAACACAGTGCTCCCCTGTACAGGGAACTCCCATAGAGGAGAATGGAGAACACAGCGCTCCCCTGTACTGGGAACTCCCATAGAGGAGAATGGAGAACACATCGCTCCCTGTACTGGGAACTCCCATAGACCAGAATGGAGAACACAGCGCTCCCCTGTACTGGGAACTCCCATAGAACAGAATGGAGAACACAGCGCTCCCCTGTACTGGGAACTCACATAGAACAGAATAGAGGGAACACAGAGCTCCCCTGTACTGTGAACTCCCATAGAACAGACAGGAGAACACAGCTCTCCCCTATACTGGGAACTCCCACAGAACAGAATGAAGAGAATACAGCGTTCCCCTGTACTGGGAACTCCCATAGGGAATGGAGAACACAGCGCTCCCCTGTACTGGGAACTCCCATAGAGGAGAATGGAGAACACAGCGCTCCCCTGTACTGGGAACTCCCATAGGGAATGGAGAACACAGCGTGCCCCTGTACTGGGAACTCCCATAGATTGGCCATCAAGGTCTATGGTGGAAACACTCCTTTAAAGTGGAATTTCAGCCTCTATATATTATGAGGATTCAGTGTTGAGAGGAGAACGAACAAAACCAGAGGTGACACCTCGTCATACGTCAGATATGTAAATGATAGGAGATGCCCGGTGGCCTATTTAAGAAACCTAGAGTTATTGGCCGCAATGAGCAAACTGGATCATCAACTCTAAATTGCCAGGAATGTCACCAGTGATGCCAACGACAACAGCGGGCGCTCGCCTGTGACAAACAGATTTTATAGAACTAATTGAAAAAGCCGTCCTACCTCTCAGTACATCCCGGCAGAGACCTGCACTGACAAGCCCGTGGTAAAAAATAAGTTAAATGGTTTATCTTGGTCATTAAAAAGGGGCCTCCTCACCCCGTTGATTGGTTTTAAACACTTAGGCAGAAGACTACTAAAAATACACTGCTGTTCAGATTTTGCTTCCTTTCAAAGTTAGAGCAGTTCTTATTGCCTTCTTGTGTACCAGGGCTGTGGAGTCGGAAAAAAATGGGCTGACTCCGACTCCTAAAATATATAATAAATTGGTACAGTTAGTTCAATGCAGTGCCAAGAGCAAGAGGAATTGGGTCCGGCCAGTGCTACTGCTACCTTGTCTTCAGCCTCATCACAAGAGGAGTGTAATTGATGACATGGAGCAGGCAAAGCACTGCCACAGGGGAAAAGATTCTGCTCCCATAGCAAACAGATTGTTACTGCATTGTTACTGTTTTGCTGCTGCTGGTGGGACAAATTACAACCTGTTCTCACATTCCCTAATAGCACCGGGCAACACGCATCACACAGGTCTGGACTGATGGCCCGAAAATAGGGGAAGAAGCCTCAAATTCCATCTCGTCATAAGAAGCGTTGGCTCGAGTTTGCCAAAATGTAAGAAAAATGGAAGATTGGAAACTGGTGATTTGGAGCGATGAGATGAAAGTCAATAGACCGGGCTCTGATGGGGGGAATGGGAAGAACCAAGGGAGAAGAGGAGAATGGAGCGAGAGATGAAAGTCAATAGACCGGGCTCTGATGGGGGGAATGGAAAGAATCAAGGGAGAAGGACAAACGGAGTGAGAGATGAAAGTCAATAGACTGGGCTCTGATGGGGGCAATTGGGTTTGGAAGATCAAGGGAAAAGGAGGTAATGGATCGAGAAACTGGAAGAACTGTCAGGTTCGGTGGAAGAAGCCTGAGGATATGGGGAGGATTCACAGCCCAAGGCATTCGATACCTGACCAGGATGGATGGTGACCTCAATGCTGAGCTCTATGTGAGTGTCCTACAAGATGAGTTACTTCAGACACTCGAGTACTGCTGGCTCACCCGTGGCTCGGGAGTACGAGGTGATCAGCGCGAGCTCCAGAAACACGGTTTACTGTGGCGCGTACTGTACTGTGTGAGCATACCATCAGAGATTAAGAAAAAGCTGTATTCATGTAGAAGAGTCCTGGGATCAGATTTTGGTCAAGACATGCTTGAATCTGATCCAAAGCCCAGAAGGATTCAGGCAGAGCTGAAAGCAAAATTTTTATTTTTAGGAGCAAAACAGTAACCATGCAGATACATGACAAGAATCTGCAGAACTAAGCAGATGCTAATACTAAATAATGGATGTATTTGATAGGGAAGATGATTGTCTATAAAATGAATGTAGCCTCATGTACAAAGCTGTAGTGGATGGTGAGAAATGGAGCCTGAAAGTCACAAGATCAAAACATTGTTACCCTTTTGCTTGTCAGTGTCTGTTCTACCTAAATAGCTTGATTATTGTACCATAAGGTGATAAACTGCCTGATGTTACCACTTTACTACAGTAAAGTTATCACTTAAACATGCGCCATATATGAGGGAGTCAGTGTCCGGAAAATTGAGGAGTCAGAGTCGGAGTCGGAGCTTTGGCTTACCGACTCCACAGCCCTGTTGTGTCCACAACCACCCACAGCCTGAGCAGGAAGCGGGAGCCTGAAGCTGTAGAACCGCCCTCAGCCTGACCAGGAAGCGGGAGCCTGAAGCTGGAGAAGCGCCCACAGCCTGAACAGGAAGCGGGAGCCTGAAGCTATAGAACCACCCTCAACCTGAGCAGGAAGCAGGAGCCTGAAGCAGAAATCATAGCCCCCATAGATTCAGCCAAACCCAGCGCTCCCCTGTACTGGGAACTCTCATAGAGGAGAATGGAGGGCCTTGTGCAAGTTCGACTGGATCTCCATACTTTTGGGGGCCCACTCCCCAAAATAAATGCAGGTACAGAGGCGACCCCCACCATTTGGGTTTTAAAGGCAATTCCCTTGATGTG
>JAODAL010077643.1:0-13197 GCA_025379985.1 Phyllomedusa bahiana | reverse complement strand
TAGGGGGGGGGGAAATTGTTTTCCCAGATTTTGGGGGTATAATCGGCATTTTTGGGGCCCGACAAAAGCTCGATTGTTGGAGGGCCGATTCGCTTCTCGAACGGGGAAAAAAGGGGGGGAACTAGTCCCGTGGCCCCCAAAAGCTCGTTCCACCTAATACCCCAATCCCGCTCTTAAAAATTGCCCCCATTTTTCGGGGACACATTTTGGTCGGGAAGGGAGCAGGAAACCCTGGGCCTTTCCTTCGCTATTTCCAAAGATAGCCTAAGAATCACCCCGTTTTTCCCCGGGGTAAGACAACCCCGATTTTTGTAATGGGGGGAGCGTGGCTTAGAAACTGGGCATTGAGCCCCCAAAAAACCAGATGGCTGAGGCCGTTTGGAAATATTGAGAATTTCCTTCAGGAATCACACTTTTGGCCCCTATCAACTCTTTTATTTCTGTAGCGGGAGACTCGGATTCTCCAAGGAACCATCCCCAATGATTTACATGTTTGCCAACACAAAGGTTCTTTCCCCCTGTCGGGCATAGCCATATGAAAGGGGGGTGCAGAAGCGAGTCGCTTAAAGGCATTCCACTATTGGCGTCCCCCCGACTGGGGAAAAACAAACCCAACCCGATCCCGAAGGGGTACGTCCATACATAAACATATTATCTAAAAACCGGGCGTGAGACTTTTTTAAAGATTATACATAATGCCATCTACTCTTTTACTCTCCCCCCTCCAAAAATTTCCCCCAAAAGATTGCAACATTGTCCCCGGGGGCAAAAATACAAAACGGGTCTATGGCATGGCTTTTGGGGAATGTACTTCACAGCTTCTGGGGCAATTTTTTCTACCCGTATATTAGTCTTCACTTTGGGGGTTTGCCCGGGAAAAACATTATGACTTCTTTATTTTTCATTTTCCCAGGGCCCCCCGACATGGACAGGGAAGGGTCCAGGGGGGTCTTACAAACCCCAGGATATCCCAAAAGTTTTATCGCCCCCTTGGCGGCAAAAGGGGAAACCTCTGCAGTTTGGCTAAAGCCCATTCCCCGTCCATCTCCGGGTAAGAAGCACTAGAGGACTACCTCTACGGACAGGCTAGAAACTGAAAGACACAAGGGAAACCCCCACCCAAGGGGTTTTTCAGGAGGGGGAAACCTTTATAGATCGCATTATCCGAAGGGGGATTAACTTCATGCGGGGTTTAATAAACATGGTTCTCAAGAGGGGGGCGGGGGGCACGCGGGAAATTCAGGTGTGAATACGCAGACTACCCACGTAATTTAAATAGTAACGATTTTCAGGGAAGGAAAGGGCGGGAAAAGCAGTTGTTAACAGGTTTTTTTGTTTTCTATATTTAATAGCTTTTTTTTCTGTATGCGTGTTATCTCTGTATGTATGTTTTCATACCTCAGGCACATGGGGCCTTTAGACTGTGCATCTAGATGATATTGTAAATTTCAGGATTATGATTGTTATTTGGGAAAAGCAAAAAAAATTGTTTTAAAAAAATAAAAAATAAATAAATAAAAAAAACATTTTGCGTGTATAAACAGCAATACATCTCAAACAAACAAGCATTTCCACCTCTTTTTTTATATAGTCATCCGGTGTTTTTTGTTTCCCGTGTAAATTTTTTTATTACATGATGTCTGTTTTTCAGATGTATATACCAATAAAAAAAAGTATGCTTGGGTGTATCCAAAAGTAAAGGGAAACAAAATTTTTTTGCCGTAGCGGTTCTTACGGCGTTCTCCCGGCTGAAGAAACTAAAAACCGTATTGCTGATTGATGTCCCGGCTCCTCCAATCGTATACCGACACGACTATCTCTTGACTGCTGAAAGTCTGTCACTGATGATCTTGATTGACAGCTCATCCAACTAGTCGGCTCCTTTGATATGCTGATTGACATCCCAGTCGACCTATACAAAAAATACCTTCAAATTTAAAAAAACCAGTAGTTTTTACTACAGTATTACCCTTGAGAAAGTGCCGGTATACGGCGGGAAACGCGTTGGTTTCATTTTTCTCTGTTTTTAATATTTGTGAGGGTATACACCCTACATTTTTAAGAATAAAGACACCTTTTTTAAAAAAAAAGCCAAAATTACGGCCCTATTCTTTCCCTTTTCCCCACGTGCGCCGGGTCCCCCATTTTATTTTCCCCATATCTTGTACCTATCCGGGTTTCACCTAAACCCCCGGAATCCTTTGGACAGTGGCAGCGTGATAAGGGCTACGGCATCCAAAAGCCCCGCAAGCTCATATGAGAGTTGTGCCTCTATAATACGAGCGCAACCTCAGAAGGTAAGCACATTTACCTATTTTTAAATCTACCGTTATTTTTACCTACTTCACTATTGTGCGCCCCCTTTGTCCTTTTTTTTTCTTGATCCCATTGACAAAAACCTACCGCACTAACACGTACTTGTTGCTGAAGATTTATCTGCGTTATTGTAGTGATGATATATAGGAGCGATTACAATATTAGAGGAAAGGAGAAGTTTGTTGGGAAAACTGTACAACTGGGCGGAGGCTCTAATTCCTGATGATTGCCTCTAACCTGGATACATGACGAGATAGGGCTGGGCTGGAGGTATACAGGTCCTGTATGGTGTACTGCAGCACATTTCCCCCCCCCCAGCATGAGACACGGCTTGGCAGGAGGTATACAGGTCCTGTATGATGCACTGCAGCACATTCGCCCACTAGATGAGATACGGCTGGGCTGGAGGTATACAGGTCCTGTATGGTGTACTGCAGCACATTCCTCCACATGCTGAGATACGGCTGGGCTGGAGGTATACAGGTTTCCTGTAAAGAATGTATGCAGCACATTCCTCCACATGCTGAGATACTGCTGTGCTGGAGGTATACTGGTCCTGTATGGTGCACTGCAGCACATTCCTCCACATGCTGAGATACGGCTTAGCAGGAGGTATGCAGGTCCTGTATGGTGTTCTGCAGCACATTCCCCCACATGCTGAGATACGGCTGGGCTGGAGGTATAAAGGTCCTGTATGATGTACTGCAGCACATTCCTCCACATGCTGAGATACGGGGTGGGCTGGAGGTATACAGGTCCTGTATGATGTACTGCAGCACATTCCTCCACATGCTGAGATACGGCTGGGCTGGAGGTATACAGGTCCTGTATGATGTACTGCAGCACATTCCTCCACATGCTGAGATACGGCTAGGCTGGAGGTATACAGGTCCTGTATGGTGCACTGCAGCACATTCCCCCACTAGATGAGATACGGCTGGGCTGGAGGTATACAGGTCGCTATGTCGTACTGCAGCACATTCCTCCACATGACGAGATAGGGCTGGGCTGGAGGTATACAGGTCCTGTATGATGTACTGCAGCACATTCCCCCCCCAGCATGAGACACGGCTTGGCAGGAGGTATACAGGTCCTGTATGGTGTTCTGCAGCACATTCCTCCACATGACGAGATACGGCTGGGCTGGAGGTATACAGGTCCCGTATGGTGCACTGCAGCATATTCCTCCACATTACAGCTGGGCGTGTAGATCCTGCACTCTTGCAGGTTGCTGAAGCTGAAGGCCTGGCTGGTTCCATAAATCTCAATTGGTGATAAATCTGGGGAAGAGGAAGTGACATCCTGGGAAACCCCTGTGGGCGAGCCTTATCCTTCTGAGAAATGGAAGCCTTGGGAGCGACACATGTGGCAGCAGAACGTCCTGCACCGATCGCGGAGCCGTGACCTCTATCACTACTTGGGGGTGACAGACTCTGCAGATCATCGCACCAGCAGTTGGGGCAGTTTGTTGCTCCAAGCATAAAGCCTTCATACTCCGACCGTTATCAGATCCCAAAACAGCTTCATTGCTAGAGACAGTGAGCAGGTCCGAATATCATTCATGACACCACTGTAGAGGCGCCAGAGTCCGGCTGTCACTGGCAGGACAAGTACTGGGCTCCGCGCACTGGACTTCCCTCTGCGCCCGAAATGATCGGCAGAGACAGAAGGTCTCTTCGGGGCCGACTGTGTCTGGATGGGGGACAAAGGGAAAATGTGGGAGCTGGTGGTGCTTGTCCCGCGGAACATCACGGGGCATCCAGAGCCCAACATCTCCTAACAGCCGGGTCCTTAAAGGGGTTTTGTCACAATCTAATGTTGACGTGGGATCCTCCAAAATGGGTATTTATTCACTTTTCTAAATATGTGATTAAAAAAAGTGAAGCCTCTGAGAGCTGCCAGCCTGATTAGATTGCCCTTAGTTTCCTGATGTTTACATTAGCTAGGACCAGGAGCTGACAGACAAGCTCGTGGCCATGCTTGAGTTGTTTGCACTTCTTATCTGATGGCAGGACACAGGAACTAGCTATGAAGGGAGTGGGAGAAGAAAGCAGTGTTACTGGGCATCTGCACTAGCTTTGTTTCTGTGTCAGAGGCTGTGTCTGCTGTATAGAGAATCCACTGGTTGTAATGTAATTATCTGAGTAAACATGCAGACGCTCCATGCTCAGCCCTCCTCCCTCCCCCCCTGTCTGTAGTCAGTGAATGCTGCCTGCTTGGAGCTTATCTTTACTCCTGAGCAGATAAGAGGGAGAAAACAAAACCTGTGCACAATACAGTTATCCTCTGTGGTTTGGCCAAACATGTTTGCTCAACTAAAGAGACAGAATATCAGCCTCGGGAGTATGCATGGGAGGTGGAGCGATGACATCACAGAGGAGGTACTTGTTTTTTTAAACGCAGAAACAAAACGCCCCCTTTTTCAAGACTCAAGAGGGGAGTATAAGCCTGTAAGGTAAGGAACTCACTTCTTGGCAAAACCCCTTTAAGTGCATCATAGAGGCAGGTGCAGCAGTCACTGATCTCACCCAGAGGTGCACTACCCAAAAGCAGCCTCTGAGAGCCTTTTACCAGGCAGTGGGGGAACTTTTATTCCCTCTTGAACCAGGAGTCTAAGCAGACCGCACCGGTCCTGTAATAAGCTTCATGTCTGCCCGAGGCGTAATCCCAGAATCCAACATTTCTGCCTGGGAGTGTTATATTTTTGTAGGTGAGTGCATATAGCAACACATAAAAAGGGTTGTCTCACTACAAGGATTAGCTTTCAACAAGGAGGGAAGGTTAAATCAAGACTTTTTTCAAAAACATTCCTCTTTTGATGTTACCTTGGTCAGGAGATAAGAGAGATTTTATCTGCTCTGAGTGTGCACAGGTTTCTCCTGGTACCGTCTATATCTCCCTTCCTGATTAGACAGAGAGCAGGGAGTGATATCACCAGGACGCCGCAGCTTGTGTGTTATCTCTAAGAAACAAAGGAGATTGATGACTTTTGATTACTTTGAGCTCTGCAGCCCTCTGCACCATAGATTACATCTCCTGCACTCATGTCGGTGCAATTAGAAGAGCTGGGAATAAAGAGCTGATATGCTCATTTCTGCTGCAGAACCACCTACAGCCTATGCAGAAAGTGGGATAAACTTTAAAAATTCACTCTGAGCACATATGATGGAGCCAACAATGCTGGAGATGTCACGGAGAGCACTGTGCATCATTCAGGTCATGTCCCCTTGCCGGTCATCTAGCACACAGACCACAGTGATGTACACGGTTACAAATGCTCTGACCTGACACTTGGTGCCTCTTGCCTCCTGTAGTTGTGCGGCGTCATCATTCGGCTCCGCAGGGCATTGGTTACAATGAAGCGCTCATCAGTGTGTGATGGAGACAAAGGACGTCCACTTCTTTGCCTTTCTGTGACTCTTCCAGTCTCTCTGTATCTCTGATACAACCTGCTGATGACACTCTGTGACACACTAATCTCAGTGGCCACTTCCATCTGAGAGCCTCCTGCTTGAAGCCTGACAATTGTGGGGTTCTGCCGATCAATTGTAAACTGTTGTCTTGGTCTCATGATGTCACAATTAGAGATGGGCGAATTTCTCAAAAATTCCATTCGCCAGGTTCGCCGAATTTTCCACAAAAATTTGTTTCGACCCGAATTTATCAGTAGCAAATCGCATTAAAAAAACAGCTATTTCCAGGCTGCACAGAGCGCAGGGTGCTGTAGAAGGTTGTGCCATGCTTAAATATGCAGAGGGAGCTTGGTTTGGTCTTCATACAATGTTGTGTTTTAGTATGACACGCACATGACTGCCGCCGCTCTTAGAATCGCTTCACACTTCACTTCTCTGGGTAGTTACAGAGGCAAAACTGAGCAAAAAACTGAAGCGGGAACACAGCCTGAAAGGGTAATGTCAGCGCCAGCTAGAAAGAACCGAGCTGAGGGCCAAGATCATATTATATAGAGTCAAAGAACGCAGAAGTAGGTTACTGGAGCCGGCACAGGTCGTAGCACAATAAGGGGACGTTACAGCAGGGGTCACTTCTAGATGGCCAGATCTTTCAGTGTCATCTACCGGCCATGTGTTGACCACACACTAGGTCATACACTTTCTCCCAGATGAAATCTGACAACCCCAGCCAAGAGTCGGTGGGTTTGTCACACACAACCCCTAGTTGGCATGGCCCGGGAGCAAGTGAGGGGCTCTCACCTGTCCTCAACTTGCCTCCTTCCCATTCGGTTCTCACACCCACAGAACTACTATGTGCTGTGGCCTCAGCACCACTATACAGTGAGGACCAACTAATTGAGGACAGTGGGCAGCAAAGAGGTGGGTAAGACATCCGCTGCTTCTTGCAGAAGCGGCATGTAGTGATAAGGAGAGTTGCAATGGGGGGTTATGTTGCGAGCGGTCAGGCTTTGTACAGCGACACCGTTGAGGAGGACGGCGGTGACAGGCAAACACTAATCGATGTAGCCGATCGCACTTGGGAGCCGGGAGAAGCAGGCGAGGCTGAGACAAGGTAAGGTGCCCTAGTTAAACAAGGCATAAAGTGCCCCCCAAATGGAAAATTCAGCCCACTTCATGCTTCCTTGCGTCCCCTTTTCTCCCTGGGATGAAGTGACGTGCTACGCGGCTGCCTTTCCTTGACTACCCGTTGTCCCAGCCCTGCAAGGGCTTTATCATCATTATTGGGAGAAGAGAGCAGCAGCTTGCGTGTCAGGCAGTGGGGCAGCCCGTAAGTCTGTAGTGTGGCCGGGAGTCAGCAGGGTGGCAGCAGTGCGAGATTGGGAGCCAAACGGCCATGATTTAGACCACCCACTTTGCAGATCCCAGAAAGTAGCGGCACAGGGGCTCACTGGGGCAGCGGCGGTAACAGCCAGTCACATCACCTACTCGGCGGTGTGGCGGTTTTTTGACGAGACACCAGAGGAGGCGAACATAACTATATGTAGAATCTGTGGGCAGAAAGTGAAGCGCGGCCAGGGAGCTAACGTTGGCACCACGGCCCTGCGTCAACACATGCAGCGTCACCATCCAGTGGCCTGGGAGAATCGTGTTTCAGATGTGGTGGTCCATCCTGCCACCGCAGCAACAGCAACAGCAGCAGCGCCCAGTGGCATGCCACCCATTTCAGGCAGTCAAGGCTCCACCACCTTTGCCGAAGGGAGCGTTCTGTCTTTACCATCCTCTACCGGTCCAGATGCTCCTGCTCCTCGCCACTCATGGTGCCAGCAGCCGTTCACTGAGACGATTTCCAAGAGACAGCAAAAGGCATCAAACCACCTAAGGTGCAGAAGCTGACCGTGCTCCTGTCCACTTTGGTGGTACTGCTGTCCCTCCCTTTTCAAGTGGTGGACAAGTGGTTCAAAGTACTGGCCAGGAAACTTTGCATGCACTTTAGACATTCCTACAACACCAAGCACACCCTCCTTGAGCTGAACTGAACAGAAGAACTATGAACAGAGCAAAACAGAGAGAAATTCATAAACAGAGCAAAACCAAGCAAAACAGAGGAAAACAGAGAGGAATCTATGAACATAGAAAGGCCATTAATGATTTCTTGATGATCAAAGCGGACACGGATAGTCCACTGTGCAATTTTTATGTCAGCCAGTGGCAGCTCATGCGTGACACCTGCTGTTTGCTCAGGCTCTTTCAGGACTCAACATAATTTGTTAGTCGCCAGGACTATGGGATGAACATCATTTCACTGCTTCATGTTCTGGAACAGATGCTGCAAAATCTGTCTGTTCAGGGGACTGAAGATGTGGCGACTATATCTCACAGCCACATGAGTCCGGTGGGGGCAATGGGCAACCAGTGAAGGGATTGGCAGAGGCAGAGGAGTAACGAGGACAGAGGTGAATCAGACGGGCAGCAGAGTTAAGGATAAAATGAAGGGGAGCGAGGGTGCTAAACGGGAGGCCACAGAGAAGGATGTTGCAATAGTCTAGGTGTGAGATGACAAGGGCATGGACCATCATTTTTGTGCTTTCAAAGTGAAGGAATGAGCAGATTCGGGAAATATTTTTCAGGTAGATGTAAGGGTAAGGGTTTGGATGTGTAGTTTGAAAGGCCAGACTGGAGTCAAAGGTTATCCCAAGGTAGCGGACTTGTGGTGTTAGTGAGAGAGTGCAGCCATTGGTAATGATACAGAGATCTATTTGCACCATCGTCCATCCCCCAGCAAGTCTGACTGGGAGGTTCCTCAGCAATCATGTACCACTGCCACCAGGGGCGTAACTTTGGTTCAAAATATGGGGGGACCAATTTTCCCTCTCATCCTCTATCTTCCTATCCCTCCCTCCCTCCTTCACTCCCCTTCCCTTTCACTTCCCCTCCCTTCCCTTCTCTCCCCTCCTCTCCCTGCAGTGAAGCGGCCCCCTCTAACCCAGCTAGGAGGTCTGAGGGAGTGCTGTGAGCTCACCCAGTAGGTCCAGGCAGAGTCCGGCTGGCACACCCTTTTGGTGCAGTCTGTAAGCTTATGATTGTTTCTCTAATTACCGTAGTTTCGAACCGGACTGGGCCTGACAAGCAGCCCTGGCACTGACACTGAACCAGTCCACCTGCACTATTACCCCTCTAGATGGAAATAAAAAATGTTGGCAATCACAAATTTTTCGTTTAACCCCCTCCCAAACCCTCATAACCCTTTAAATTTGTTAAAACCACAAAAAAGAATGAGGAAAAAAGAGAACCCCTGTTCCACTTCCCCCAGGAATACATGTACATACTGTGCCCCAAAATTTATTTATTGCTTTTCATACCCCAAAAAAATGCAGCACTCATGCACCTCAAAATTTATTTTACAATGGTAGACATAGAAATTACTTTACTAAATGATTTGAATGAATTGCACTTTGTATCAAGAAATAATGTAATTCACTGTCCCCAAAATGTTTATTTACACAGTGAACCCAGAAATAATTAAATTACCACCCTTACCCAAGTTCTCCACCATACACCGGTTACTTACACACGTACCCAGGATTAATTTAAACCCTTCCAAAAACTTACCCCCAGAGATTACTTTACTCATGTACCCAGAGATACTTTTGCACTGTACCTCAAGTTTACTACTTTAAAAAACCCCAATATTAAATACCCCTGTCCCCCGAAATTATTTTTACACACCCTACCCGACATTATCATTATTCACATCACGAGATTACAATACCACTGTAAACAGAGATTATTCACCCCAAACCCCCAAGTTTATTACATTATAACTGTCCCCCAGAGACATTTCATTAGAAAAAAGTTCCCAAAAATTCTGTGTGAAATATTACAAAATTTTTGAACACCGACACCTAACACTTGGGGTGGGTTCACATGACGGTTTTTCAGCTCTGACAGTGTCATTTGCTTGTTGGACATTCGGCGTTTGCAAACACAGAATTCCTTTGAACAAATGACCCAGACTGCCATGGGCAGATTTCTGTCTGCTATCCTTTAGTGCTGTTAGTGCAGAAAATGCCTCGAAGAATTCTTTGTGGGGTTGACGTACGCGAAAATTCTCGAGTAAAATTTAGTTATCTAAAAAAACCCATTGGACGCCGGTTCTGAGGGGAGATCCGCAAAGAAACCCCCTCGAATCATCATCATATCTTTGCATGATGTCCCTAAAGGTACGTTTCCCCGGCGTATAGTGGGGCGTACTTGCGCTCTGCATATCTGGGTGTTTTTGAAATACGCCTGGTCGTCCACATTTAAAAAGGTGGGGGGCCTCATTTACTTAAAGGGAAAAGGGGGAAAAAGTGACCGGGGTGGAAAAAGGGGGTACTAATCAATCTCATATACGTACTACCCTACTACAGCCACACAAAGCCTACACCCTTGTCCCCTCTTACCTGTCTTGTGTGGTGATTTTTGGGATTTGGCAAAGCTTCCCTTCTCTTTGATGAGGGGCTGACATATAAAAGGGAGGAAAAGAACAGGGCCCCGATACAGAGTGTGCTGGACTGTGAGAGCGTTTTGATTGGTGAAGCAGCCCCTGCTGACTCCTGTCTAACCAATCGGCCCGCTCTCCTCTGCATTGCACTTTAGGGTGTACCCTACTCTATCCCCCCAAGATACACAGAAAAAAAGGAGACAAAGGGTTAACTTCCCCCCTCTGTGCCCCGCTCTTCCCCCATTCCCGTATTCTATGCTTTCATAGGATTAATTTTTTTTGAAGTGGTAAAAAAGTGGGGGGGGGGGGGGGCGTCCCCCACCCCGAAAAAAGTTGGGGGGGGCCCGCCCCTCCGTACCCCTAAAGTCACAATTACTCCCACTGCTGCGGGGGAAAGAGGGGGGGTTAGGAGCAGTCCCAGTCCTCGCAGAACCTGAGTTGGAGTTGTTGATGAGTAGCTTTCTTTCCCCCCCTAGTGATTTAGGTAGCCACCGCAGCAGTACCGGGAGCGCCTGAACCCGGGATTTTTTGGCTACCCCTCGTCATTTGATGTGTCCCCCTGACCCAAAAATTCCTCCCAGCTGCTCCTTTTTCCCACCCAAATCTTTACCGGGACTGGTATTGACACCCCCCTCCCCACTTTCCGGGGCCTTTTATGTAGCCCTTTGATGCTGCTGCCCCCCCCCTAGGTTCCCAGGGGCTGCTCTGTACCTCCGGTTTCCTCTTTGATTGATGTTCTTTTGCCACCCCTTATTATGTCACTAGTGCCCCCCCCCAAAAATTATTCATTGTGCCCTTTTTCGCTGATGTGCTGTTGTTACTGCTCCCACCTCAAAACTGTGAAATTTGTGTAATTGTGGCCTATCATGGTGTGCCAACGGGGGACTCTGTCAGCCGCCCACCTTGGGGTCTCCTAATGCTGTTTCCCACCCTCCACCACTTATGATGTTCCCCCTTTTTTGGTTTTCCCTTTTTTTTAATCTGTCAGAAGAATAAAAAGGAAAAACAAACCCGTTGTGTCTTCAGAAAAGGCCGTAAAAAGGCAGTTAAGACATGGTCCCTGTTTGACAGAATTATCAGGTACCCAAAAAAAGCAGATAAAAAATAACAAAACACAAGAAGAAAATGGAAAAAATATTCCCTTTTAACTTATATTTTGGGGTTTCACTCCTGTTTTCTTTTTGGGCTTAGCAATTCTCATGGATTATTTGCCCAAAATTATACGGACAATGCGGATGAAAGGAAGGGAAAAAAATGTCAGGTTTAACGAAAATTATGCGACGCCCTCTCCATCTTCGGGGGGAAGGGGGGGGGGGCCCTACATGTATCAGCCCCTAAACCCCCACAAAAAAGTGAAAAAATTGACCTGTTTGAAACGATAGCAATACCCCAAGGACTGAATGGAGGGAAATTTGAGTGTATATGGGGAAAAATACACAAACACGGATCTGCCCAACAGAATTCCCAAAAAAAGTGAAAAATTTTAATTTCTTCGCCCCCTTTTAAAAAATTACCCCAAAAAATTTTAAGGGTTATGGAATTCGGGGGTATATGGGCAAAATTTTTTTTTTACACCGGGTATTTGATAAAATTCCCCGAAAAGAAAGGAATCCCTTTTGACCTTAGGTAAAAAATCCCAAAACAGGGGTGTTGATGATTTCGGGGCAAAATAGGGGGGCAAGAAACACGCACCCCCCTTTGTAAAATTCCCCCCAAAAAACGGAAAAAACTGGTTCAAAAATGGTCTTGTATATGAGCAATTGTGAAGATTTTTCACCCCAGTAGCTCAAAAAATTAGGGTTTTTGTTTGCACAGAATTTTTAAATATAGTGCTGCGAAGATAAAAATGCTTGTGAACGGGAAAGAAAACCCCTTGAGGGGGGCCCAGTTTTTAAAAATTTGGAAGTTTATTCGGGAAACATGGGGGCAAGATATTAGTAGTTATTTTCTTTTACAGAGGGGGCAGTATTATAGTATTTTATATTTTGCCCCCATGGGGGCAGAAACATGTGGGTTATTTTTTTTTAAATAGGGGCAGTATTTTTGTTTTTTTTATTTTTTTGTACATAGGGCAGTTTTTTATAGTAGTTATTTTCTTGTACTAGGGGAAAGTATTATATTTGTTATTTTTTCTGTACATAGGGCCCAGTATTTTTAGTGTTATTTTCCCTTGTACATCGGGTTAAAGTTTTTTAGTGTTTTATTTTGGTACTTTGGGGAAGCGGGAATTATGTATTTTATTTTGTTTTACATAGGGGTAAGAAAAAAGTAGTTATTTTCCCTTGTACAAAAGGGAGCATATTTTAGTGTTATATTTTGTACTTTGGGGAACTATATTATAGTAGTTATATTTTGTAATAGGAGCAGTTTTATATAGTTATATTTTTTTCATAGGGGGTTCAGTATTTTTAGCGGGTTTATTCTTTTTTAAATGGGGGGCAGTTTTTTGAAAATTAAAATTTCTGTAATAGGGGGCAGTTTTAGTGGGTTATATTTTTGTAAATAGGGGGGCAGAAATTATGTATTTTTTATTATTTTTCATGTGGGAAAGTATTTTAGTGTTATTTTTATTGTACTTTAGGAGAAAGAAATTATAGTGGGTTATATTTTGAAATTTGGGGACAGTTTTTTAAAATTTTATTTTATATTTTTGTAAATAGGGGGCAGTTTTAAAAAGGGTAGTTATATTTTGCCATAGGGGGGTTGTATTTTTGTGTTTTTTCTTGTACTTGGGATGCCAGAAAAATAGCACTTATATTTTGTGCATAGGGAAATTTTTAAATAGTTATTTTTTATTTTGTTTTTTGGGGAAAGTTTTATAGGTTATATTCTTGTATGTGGGGACCCGGTATTTATTTAGTTTTATTTTTTAAAAATTAAGGGAAGTATTTTTGAAAGTTATATTTTTGTGTTTGGGGGTCATATTGAAAGTAAGTTATATTCTTGTAAAATAGGGAGAAAGGTTTTAGTGGGTTATTTTTTGTA
>JAODAL010077642.1:0-13197 GCA_025379985.1 Phyllomedusa bahiana | reverse complement strand
GGCAGTAAAAACACTATAGTCACATCCCTCCTCTGCCCAGCAGGGGGCAGTATAACACTATAGTCACATCCCTCCTCTGCCCAGCAGGTGTCAGTATAACACTATACTCTCTATTACTGACTCAGGAGGTTTCCTGGAAATCAGCTGGTTTCTCCTCCTGTAATTCATGTTTGTGTGATAGAGGGAGCAGCACCTGCCGGATGAGCAGAGGAGTCTGATAATTCACAATATATCCTCATAGGAGAGGTCATCAAGTTGGTACAAATATGAAATAAAACAAAAATACATTAGAATAGGTCACATTAGTGTTTATACCTCCTACATTATTATAACCTTATTATGTGCTTCTTTTAGGAGGGGAATCGCACCCAGTGTCCATCTCACTCCCCAGTTGTTGGTAGGGCGCCCCCTAGTTGTAGGTGAGATGCAGGCGTGATCACATATTACTTTCTCCCTCTGCACCGTCCTTTCTGTGGCCGCAGTGTCCTCAGATTTAGGCCACTTTTAGTGTAATAAAGCCCCAGGGCTCATATAACATCTGCTGGTTCTGGTCGGCCCGTGGGTCACTGACCTGCACTCACAGCTGTTAGTAGCAATGTGTGGTATCCTGCTCACCTGCCGCACCATAAGGGGCTCATATTTTAATATTACAAAGGATTCAAGAGACGAATAACCCACATACAGGTTATTGCCAAACGTGGAAGACATTGCATAACAGGGTCTCGCTGTCAGACAGTTTTCATAAATGAGACATTTCACTAGGTTGCTGAGGTGGGGCGGGGGGTTGACATTAAATATGTGTGTAAGTTTTGTTAACTACATGACGACCACTTGTAGACTTTGAGCATCCATGCAGAGAGCGCAGCTGTATAACAGAGCAGCTGCGGCAGCGTCTCCACTGAGAAGACAGGGACGGATTATTACCATCCCTGCCTTCCCAATTGTTGTGTATACAGCGGCCAATGAGCACTGTATATACAGAAGCCTCCGGGCTTCCTGCTTCCTGGCACTGGTGGGGACATGATCAGCAATATTTTGACTGCACGGGGGCGGTATTTTCCCCATAACTCTAGCTATGATACCAGCCCTAGTAGAGGAAAAACCAGCAAAAAAAGCAAGTCCCCCCAGAGGTCTTCTTCTGTCCTTATGGGGGAATAATACATACAATGTAAAAAAACAAACACAAAGAATAAAACATTGGTTAATGAAAAACACTAACAACCCAAACCAGAATCTTAAGCCCCACCCCCAACAACCTTAAAACTTGGTATCTCCCATGAAATGTATATATATGTAGTTATTGTAGTTGTGTCAATTTAACTTCATGAATATATATGTGAATGTGTAATTAGATAGATAGATACATAGATATGGGATAGATATATAGGTATGGGATAGATAGATAGATAGATAGATAGATAGATAGATTAGATAGATAGATAGATAGATAGATAGATAGATATGGGATAGATAGATATGGGATAGATAGATAGATAGATATGAGATAGAGATAAGATAGATAGATATGAGAGAGATAGATAGATAGATAGATATGAGATAGATAGATAGATAGATAGATAGATAGATAGATAGATAGATTATGGGATAGATAGATATGGGATAGATAGATAGATATGGGATAGATAGATACACATATACATATATGTCCATGAAGTTAAATTGACACAACTACAAAGCTTATTTCAATCTTTATTCATGAAAAAAGGAGAAAAAATTAGTAGAAAAACTGAGCCTGAGTTACAGAGGAAGCGTTACAATGTTCAGAACCACATGTACTAAGGAAAATGAGGGTGGAAACAGTTCGGTCAGGACTGGTTATTATCGGCTGGTGCCTCCAGGGGGCGCTCTTCCTCCAGTACTTAGTGATAAATAGGGCAATTTACATACAGATTTGGTAAGGATTGTATCTGTATCGTGTGGATAAGATTTGGAATACGCTGTAAATTTACTACAATAAACACCAGTATGGAAAATCCACAGCACATCCGACCCCAGTAAACGCACCGCAGGAGCTGATACTGAGAATGACGCCATCGCGGGACTTCTCCATATTACTATAAGCCCTTTTCTGCTAGTTTGTGCCCAGGGATCCTCGCTCATTATGGTGTCATGAAGGCTTTTGCTGTGGTTCATGTAAAAACTGTGATAAAATTGCAATACACATTGATCCCTGCAGAGCCCAGTATATACAGAGCTGTGCAGGAGTGCAGGGCTAGAGGCCATATTGCCAGAGGCTCCCCGTGCCAGGCATGCGTCCTCCAGAGCTGCACACGGCGAGTACAAGCTCTGGTGTCAGAGGAAACAATTGTGGAACATAAATAGTTATTCAGATTTATCCACTTAGAAGACTCGGCCGTACCTGGGTCACAGCCGACCCCGAGGAAGCTGGTGTTATACTGGTGATAAGCGCTGGGTATCTGCTGCTGCTGCAGCCATTATCTTTATACACATTATCTTGTTCTAATGAGTATTTGGATTTTATAAACTATTTGGATAGGAAAAATGATACTCTGCTCTAGGTCATTTAGCCTTGTTATTAGTCTGTTATTTTGTGTGATATATTACATGATATTTAAAGGGGTATTTTCAGCATAGACTTTGATGGCATATGGCTAGTCTAATTGGTGTGGGTCCCTCCTTGTAGACTGTCAATCACTGCATGCACCTCACTTATACATGTAAGAGCAGTACAGGACATGTAGTACCGCACTGTACTGTAGAGAGGCGCTATAGACCACCAATCACTACATGCACCTCACTAATACATGTAAGAGCAGTACAGGACATGTAGTACCGCACTGTACTGTAGAGAGGCGCTATAGACCACCAATCACTGCATGCACCTCACTTATACATGTAAGAGCAGTACAGGACATGTAGTACCGCACTGTACTGTAGAGAGGCGCTATAGACCGCAATCACTACATGCACCTCACTAATACATGTAAGAGCAGTACAGGACATGTAGTACCGCACTGTACTGTAGAGAGGCGCTATAGACCGCCAATCACTGCATGCACCTCACTAATACATGTAAGAGCAGTACAGGACATGTAGTACCACACTTTACTGTAGCAAGGCTCTATTAGACCGCCAATCACTGAATGCAGTGCACTAATACATGTAAGAGCAGTACAGGACATGTAGTACTGCACTGTACTGTAGAGAGGCGCTATAGACCGCCAATCACTGCATGCACCTCACTAATACATGTAAGAGCAGTACAGGACATGTAGTACTGCACTGTACTGTAGAGAGGCGCTATAGACCACCAATCACTACATGCACCTCACTAATACATGTAAGAGCAGTACAGGACATGTAGTTCTACACTGTACTGTAGAGAGGCGCTATAGACCGCCAATCATTGCATGCACCTCACTAATACATGTAGTGTAGTCACTCCCTGCTCTGTCAGCTAATCAGATAATAGATGTCTGTCATGTATGCAGATTACTATAGAAACCAGTGTGCATTCAAAAGCACATAAAAACGCTCTTATCTTATGACTAAAGTAAAAGCAACAAAGCAATATATTTAGAAAAAGTCTTTAAAGGGATTGTCTCATGTCAAAGGTTCATAGGCTGCATGAATGAAATAGAGCTGCTTTCTCTGCCACTTCGGGGTTGAGCTGTAATGTAATTAGCATATTCACTCTGTGTATTTAGCCTTCTCTGTTTATTATGTTTATCAGCTAAATTACCTTCTCCAAATTCCTCAACTAAAGTAAACAGTAGAGTAATTAGTCTTTTGTCTGTAAGATCAGATTAAATCAAGCTGGCACTGTCCAGAGCTCTGAGCTGCTGCAGAGACCTGTGTGATGACATCACTCCCTGCATCAGATAGAACACACAGCAGGGGGGAAAAGTGTACACAGGTCAGTCACTAGGGGAACCAAAGAGGGCTCAGAAGGTGATAAAATCGCTTGTAGATCTTTAACAAAAAAAGATGGGCAATGCAATATATTTGGAAAACGTCTTCTTTTAGTGTTCCCTACATTTTAAAAGCTAATCTTTGTAGCGAGACAACCCCTTTAATGTAATCACACAGTAACATTGTGAGATACGTGTTTGGGTCTGAAAAATGAACCCAAACCTGTATCTAAAAAACTCCCTGTGAACATCCCCTTAGTGACATAAAGCCCCTGGGCTCATATAGCGGCTGCAGGTTCTGGTCGGCCCGTGGGTCACTGACCGGCACTCACAGCTGTTAGTAGTGATGTCTGGTATCCTGCCGCCGGCCGCACCATGAGGGCTCATTTTATGCCTAATTTAATATTATACTGGATTCAAGAGACAAAGAAAACAGGAACTGATTACAGGGACTGGTGGGGTCCGGCTGCTGCCATGTTCTGGCTTGTGAGTCCCCAATAGAAAGAGCCGAGAGTGAGAGAACCACAGGGTAGAAAGTAGGAAAACAGAATGAAAACTACATAGATTGTACTTCTCTGGGTCACATCATTTATACTGATTGGTGATCTCCTAAACGAAACCTAAAAAGTAATGGTGCAATTGCTGGTCTTCCATTGTCTTCATCATGTGTCAGACTCATGGCCCTCAGGCAGACTCTGGCCCAGCACCTAATTATATGTGACCCCAGGAACACAGCAAGCTGGGGTGGGCCAGGTCTGGAGGCAGAACGACCATGTCTCCACAGAGTCAGAAGTGGGCGCCATATTGGATCCTCACCTCCACATGCTCTGTTCAGCCCTACCCAGGCCCCCTAGCCACCCTTCAACAGCCATTAGAGGGCAACAAAATGCTAATGTGGTCCTTGGTGGAAATAAATTTGCCCCTATTCAGCATGTTTTGGTGAACACTCCCCACACGTGGATTTCCTGCCTCTGTATTTTGTTATTCTGCCGTCATCCTGTTCTGGTGCTGAGCACGGTCTCTGTTATGTAACGTGGTGTTTTCTGATCTATGTGCACTGTGAGCTCTGACAAGGCTGTAATGTGGCTTTTATTCTTCTGTTAGGGTATGTTCACACGGCTTATTTTCGCACGTAACTGCATGCGTATTTCGCCGCGTATTGCACTTAATACATGGTGAAATGCGCGCCGCAATTACGGTAATTCATAGTTCTCATAGAGAGCAATGGATTACGTGTCGTCTTCACGCACGTACAATACGATCGTATTGTACGTGAGGGGAAGAATTGACATGTCAATCGTTAGTGGTGAATACGCGCCGCTGACAATGCATGTCCATGGGAACGGCCGGGCACCGACCCCCCCCCCACCCCTGTCATTGGAATTTCGCAGTGTTCCAAAAACCCGGTATTCGGAGGTATAACCACCACAAAAGCCGTTGAACATTCTTAGGCTTTTTTCCACGTGTTTTGACGATCCGCTTTTTTTTTTTTTTTTTTTAAAAATTGTTTTTATTGAAATTTTCAAAATATAATAACAAGAATGTCATAAACGCTTAGAAAAATTTTAAAAGGAAATGAAAACTTAAGTCAAGCAGTGACATAAAAGTTATTATCGCTGTGGTGGAAATAGTCCTTTTAAGGGGTACAAACAAAGTTTTTGATGCTTCCTATCGGGGAATGAAAATCTCTTGGTTTTTAACCTTCCCGGTCTAAAAAAGGATGTGTTGTAAAACCCCCATAAAATAACTAACATGGATTTTTTAAAAACAAGAAAAAATCAAAATTGCTTGTAAATTGATTATTTAGGGCGTCCAGCAAAAATTTTTTAATGGGCGATTCCCCCTTTTTTATCAATTTTGGGGTAGTTTAGCGCCCCCCATCCCAAGATCAGGCGTCCGGTAAGTCAGGTAGTATAGCCAAACCCACTCAATGAGGAAAACCTAGTGTACCAGTCAATCTCTCCCTCCAAATACCATTTAGTCTGCCGAAAGGGGATATGCCGATCCGTTTTTGGATCCATTCCGCGCAAGCAAAGCGAATCCGCAAAACGGATCTAACAATTGTCAGTGTGATTAAAATTGTTTCAATGGCAAAAAACGCATGCGTTCTCCGGGGGTCGCGATGGCTTTTGAGGCTCTCCCCGCGCTTTTGGATCCGCTTTAAGAATTGCATGTCAAATTTTTCTTGCGTTTACACAGTGAAAGCATAGGGATAATGGAGTCCTTTTGCCCAATGTCCAAAAACGTCCACACCCGGGTACGAATTGCCGGACTTTGGGTTTCCCGAAACGATCCGAAAAAACGCAGTGGGTAAACAGTGAGGATCGGAGGTGAGGGACTGCAGGGGGCTGGATCGTGGGATCGGCGGCTGCAGGGATCGGGACGGCGAGGGGGCTGGATCTGGGTCGGCGGCCCGCGGGATCGGAGGTGAGGACTGCAGGGGGCTGGATCGTGGGATTGGGGGCTGCAGGGGTCGGCGTGAGGGGGGGGCTGGGTCGTGGATCGGCGGCTGCAGGGACGGAGGTGATGATGCAGGGGGCTGGATCTGGGGTCGCGGCTGCAGGGATCGGCACTGAGCGGGGGGCTGATGTGGGGATCGGGGGCTGCGGGATCGGCACTGAGAGGGGGTGGATCGTGGGATCGGGGGCTGCAGGGATGGGGTTTGGCGGGGGGCTGGATCTGGGATCGGCGGGTGCAGGGGGTCGGAGGTGAGCGAGGGGGGTGGATCGTGGGTCGGCGGCGCGGGATCGCGCTGAGCGAGGGGGGTGGGTCGTGGGACGGGGCGCAGGGTTTTGGGACTGGGGGAGGGGGGTGGTCTGTGGGGCGGTGCAGGGATGGAGGTGGCGAGGGGGTGGATTGGGATCGGCGGCTGCAGGGGTCGGGGGGTGAGCGAGGGGGCTGGATCTGGGACGGCGGCTGCGGGAGGCGCTGAGCGGGGGGCTGGATGTGGGATCGGCGGCTGCAGGACGGCAGAGCGAGGGGGCTGGCGTGGGATCGGCGGCTGCAGGGGTCGGCCAGGCGGGGGGTGGATCGTGGGATGGCGGCTGCAGGGTCGGGGTGAGCGAGGGGGTGGGTCGTGGGTCGGCGGCTGCAGGGATCGGAGGGGGAGCGAGGGGGTGGATCGTGGGTTTTGGGGGCTGAGGGTCGGCGCTAGCAGGGGGTGGATGTGGGATCGGCGGCTGCGGGATCGGCGTGAGCGAGGGGGCGGATCTGGGGGTCGGCGGCGCAGGGATCGGCGTGAGCGAGGGGGGTGGATCTGGGTGGTGGCTGCAGGGATGGCACTGGCGGGGGGGCTGGGCGTGGGATCGGTGGTGCAGGGATCGGGACTGACGAGGGGTGGATCGTGGGGGCGGCACTGGCGAGGGGCTGGACGTGGGTCGGCGGCTGCAGGGGTCGGAGGGGGTGACTGCAGGGGGGTGGGCGTGGGGTCGGCGGTGCAGGGGGTCGGCCGACGGGGGGTTGGGTGGGGATCGGCGGCTGCAGGGGTCGGGGCTGAGGAGGGGGCTGGATTAAATCCGGGGCACTGAGCGGGGGGCTGGATGTGGGGTCGGCGGCTGCAGGGTCGGGGGTGAGCGAGGGGGATCGTGGGATGGCGGCTGCAGGGTCGGCAGAGGGGGGGGGCGAATCGTGGGGTCGGGGGCTGCAGGGGTCGGAGGTGAGCGGGGGGCTGGGTCGTGGGTCGGCGGTGCAGGGGGTCGGGGTGAGTGCGCAGGGGGTGGATCGTGGGATCGGGGTGAAGGGGATCGGGGTGAGCGACTGCAGGGGGCTGGACGTGGATCGGGGCGCAAGGATGGCGCTTTGGGGAGGGGGCTGGGGTGTGGGGGTCGGGGCTGCAGGGGGTCGGAGGTGAGCGAGGGGGCTGGATCGTGGGATCGGCGGCTGCAGGGATCGGAGGTGAGCGAGGGGGCTGGATCGTGGGATCGGCGGCTGCAGGGATCGGAGGTGAGCGGGGGGTGGGGTCGTGGGTCGGGGGCTCAGGGTCGGGGGGTGGGCTGCAGGGGGGTGGGTCGGGGTCGCGGGTGCAGGATCGGGGTGACGACTGAGGGGGTGGATGTGGGTCGGCGGGTGCAGGGATCGGCGGAGCGGGGGCTGGATCGTGGGGTGGCGGCTCAGGGATCGGCGCTGGCGAGGGGGCTGGATCGTGGGGTCCCGGGCTGCAGGATCGGCGTGACGAGGGGGGGGATCGGGGATCGGCGGTCAGGGATCGGAGGGGGGCGAGGGGTGGTCGGGGGATCGGGGGGCTGCAGGGATCGGAGGTGAGGACTGAGGGGGTGGATCGTGGGATCGGCGGCTGCAGGGATCGGCACTGAGCGAGGGGGCTGGATCGTGGGATCGGCGGCTGCAGGGATCGGCGCTGAGCGAGGGGGTGGAGTGGGTCGGCGGCTGCAGGGATCGGCGCTGAGCGAGGGGGCTGGGGCAGAGAACTGAGTGGGGCAAGAGCAGAGGGGGCAAGGAACAGAGTGGGGCAAGAGAACAGAGGGGGGAAAGAGACATGAATGGGGGGGGGGAAACGAAGGGGGCGGGAAAAATGGAGAGAGACTCCAAAACGCATCCAGAAAGCAGATCCGTAAAACACATGATACAAGAATGCAAAACGGATCCAAAATAGCATCAGCTGTTGCGTTTTGCGGAGCCGCTTTTTGGATGAAGTTTTCAGTGCTAAAAAACTAATCCGTAAAACGGATCCAAAACGTCATGTGAACAAGGCTTATACTAAATATATTAAAAAAACAAATAAACAGAATAATAAAAAAAACCACAGGAATTGTCCTGGAACAAGTGCGGCCTTATTGAGCTCTGTGGACAGAAAAGTAAACTAGTTCTGTAACTGTATTTGTTGTGATTTAGGCTCTGGTCCGGTGTCTGTCCATCATGATGATAAACTTGGGGATCACACAGATTATCCACCCAGCAACTTAATGACGCAGCTGAATTTTAAAATATAAACATTTTGAAAAGACCAATTATTTGCCACTTGGAATTTGTAGTGCTCACCCTTTTTCCACCAAAAAGCAGCAAAATATTTTATCATGCAATTACAATAATTATTATTATTAGGCACAAAAAGCCGGTGCAGACCTAACGGCAACAAGACTGACACGTGGTGTTATTATCGGCTGCTATTGTTGTGGGGGCTGCATCACTACATAGATGTCATATGTTTTGTAATGGTATATCGTGAAAGCTTTAGGAGCCGGACAGAACATTTTGAGTACAACCAGCCTGTGCTTACTTCTAAAACACCCGGCATATAGCATTGCATACAGTACGTGCAGCTAGATCCGCAAAGATGCCTTGTGAACCTATCCTAAGAAAGACAGTACTAGACTGCAAACAAGACTTGTCCCGAAGTAGGAAAGATGGTGCAGAGGGGGAGATCCCCTTTTTCCCGGGAAGAAAATATTCTTTTTTGCTGTGTTCTTGTTCTTTTTTTTTTTTACTGATCTTTAAAACAAACTTATTTTTCATAGAAAATTGCATCTGGCCCACATAAACCTTTTTTGATTTGGCCATTTTTCCCCTTCAGTTTCACAGCTTGGGTACTTTAAAAGGGTAAAGCCTATTTTACGGGTGGTTCTTGCTGTAGCCCTTTTACTTTTGGGAATTCCGCAAAAAATCAGCGTCAGGACAGATCCCATAACAATGTGCACGGATCTTGCTTTTCAGATGTGGGGTGATTTAAAAACACGGATCAGCGCTGAATCCACATAGAATCTGTGTCAAAATCAGCCCTGTGGCCCCAAACCCTTTACCCGGCCCCTACAAAACCCCCTTGTCCCTGCATCTTATCCCCGTCTCCCCGTGTACCCCCGTTTATCCCCCCCCCTCCCCGTGTGACCGGTTATCCCCGCTCCCCCATGTGACCGCGTCTTTTCCCCCGCTCTCCCCTTGACCGGTTTTTTTATCCCCCGCTTCCCCCCTGTACCGTTCTTATCCGGCTCTCCCCCTGTGACCGCGTTTTATCCCCCGCTTCCCCGTGTGAGGTTTACCGCTGCTCTCCCCGTGTGACCGTGTCTTATCCGTGCTCTGCCGTGTGCCGGTCTTATCCCCGTCTCCCCGTGTGACCCCGTTTATCCCCCCCTCTCCCCGTTGACCGCTCTTTCCCCCCCCTCCCCCGTGTGGGGCCGATCTTATCCGCCCTTCCCCCCGTGTGACCGGTCTTATCCCCCCCCCACCCCCGGTGACCGCGTCTTATCCCCCGCTTCCCCGTGTGCCGCGTTTATCCCCGCTCTCCCCCTGTCACCGTGTTTATCCCCCGCTTCCCCCGTGTGACCGCGTTTTTATCCCCCCCTCTCCTCGTGTGACGCGTCTTATCCCCCGCTCTCCTCGTGTGACGCGTCTTATCACCCGCTCTCCCGTGTGACCGCGTCTTATCCCTCGCTCTCCCGTGGACCGGTCTTTTCCCCCGCTCTCCCCGGGTGACCGCGTCTTTTCCCCCGCTTCTCCCCGTGTGGACGCGTCTTACCCCGCTCTCCCCGTGTGGACGCGTCTTATCCCCCCTCCCCATGTGACCGCTCTTATCCCCCCCCCCCTCCTTTGTGGACGGTCTTATCCCCGCTCTCCTGTTGGACGCCCCTTATCCCCCCTTTCTCCCCGTGTGACAGGTTTATCCCCCCCCTCTCCCCGTGTGACCCTGTTCATCCCCCCTCCCCCCCCGTGTGGCCGCGCTTATCCCCCTCTCCCGTTGTGACCGCGTCTTACCCCCCCCTCTCCCCGTGGCCGGTTATCCCCCCGCTCTTCCCCGTGTGACCGGTTCATCCCCCTTCCCCGTGTGACCGCGTCTCATCCCCCGCTCTCCCCGGTGAAGCGCTTATCCCCCCCCTCTCCCCTGGGGACGCCCTTTTTTCCCCCGTCTCCCCGTGTGGGCGGTCTTATCCCCCCCCCTCCCCGTGTGGGCGCGTCTTATCCCCCCCCCTCCCCCTGTAGTGTCTTATCCCCCGCTCCCCGTGTGGACGCGTCTTATCCCCCGCTCTCCCGTGTGGCGCTTTATCCCCCCCCTCTCCCTTTTTGGACGCGTTTATCCCCCCCTCTCCCCCGGGGGACCCTTTATCCCCCGCCCCCCCCCCCTGTAGGTCTATCCCCCCCTCCCCTGTGGGCGCGTCTTTTTCCCCCCTTCCCCGTGGACCAGGGTCTTTCCCCCCCTTCCCGTGTGACCCGTCTTATCCCCCCCTCCCCCGTGTACCGGTTTTAACCCCCGCTCTCCCCCGTGTGACCGCGTCTTACCCCCGTCTCCCCCTGTGCCCCGTTTATCCTCCCCCTCTCCCGTGTGACCCGCTTTCCCCCCCCCCTCTCCCCCGGGGGGAGCTCTTATCCCCCCTTCCCCCTGTCGGCCCGCCTCACCGACTCTGTCTTCCAGTTTCTGGAATTTTTCGTCATTTTTGGGAAAGGGAAAATTCCCTTAAAAAAGGTTTTTCATTATGAGCTTTAGCCTGTCTGTCCCTGGGAGTTGAACTGAGGGCGTGCTTCTTGGTCTGTCTTTCTGCTCCCTCTCCCCCCCCCATCAGCACACAGGCAGCAAACTAACTTTATTACAGGGGGGGGGGGGGGGGGTTTTGCTTCAGATTTCACCCGTGTGTGTCTGCCTGGGTTCTTTTGCGGTGGAGGGGCTAAAATCTAGGAGTGTGAAGTGGTGTCTAATAGAGCAGAGGGGATGATGTGTTCCCCATTTTCCCCTGCTTAGCTTACAAGGCTCCACATCCGCAAAAAAAAGGGCAGTGTTAAATATACTAGGGGTGTCTCACTAATAATGGGGAACTAAAGTATTACATTGGGCCCGATTTGTATTGGGATTATTTATCACAGTTCCCAAAAACATTCAAAGATTTTAGTTTAAAAGACAGTTTCCTGCTGCCCCCCCCAAAAAAAAAAACTATCTGGTGAGAGCAGGGGGAAGGGGGGCCCCCACACAGGGTTTAAAACCCCGGGGGTTTTTAAAGGCCAGGAAACCCCCCCCCCAGAAAAATCCCCCCCCCCCCCCTTCCCCCCCCCAAAAAAGCCCCTTTATTTTGGGGAAAAAAGGGGGGGGCCCCCCCCCCCCCCTTTCCCCCCCCCCCCCTTTTCCCCTTCCAAAAAAAAAAGGTTTATGATTTCCCCCCTTCCCCCGGAAAAAAAATGAAACCCAAAACCCCAAAATTAAAAAAATAAGGGGATCCCAAAAAAGGTAGGGGCCCCGTATAGAAATTTTAGGAGCTGATTTTAGTAAAAAATAACCCGGGGGTAGCTAAAATCAGTGGACATTTGTAATGAAACATATAATTTCAAAGCTGCTTTTTTTTTTTAAAAATCTTTAAATTAAACCCAATTTATTTTTAGGAGAAAAACCCCTTTAAGGGGAGAAAAAAACGAAAAGGCTTGTGGATTTTTTTTTTGCCTTTTTTGCCCCCCTACTTGCATCTGCATATCACAAAAGGGTTTTGGGAAAAAGGGGGGGGGAAGCCCCCCCGCGCCCTCTGTTGGGGTTTTAACAAAACCTCAATTTGCTTAGAAACCCCCCTAGTCTTGAGAAAGCAAAAAGGATTTTTTAGCCAAGTCATTTCTAGAAAATCTCAGGTTTCACTTTCACTTTCTGCAGCTCTAACCTTTTCCCGCCCCACTCTCCCGGGGAAAAAACTGGGTCCTGTTAGAGTAATTTTCCCTTTTTGGGGGAAACTGGGAACAGCGTCCAATCAGAGCTGAGCCCTGTGAAGGGCCGGGGGTCCTGGTTTCCCCTGTGGGCAGTTGTGTTTTTTTGGAGGAGAACTTGTTCCCCTTTTCTCCGGGGCCCGCTATATCAGAGGGAAAGATGAGGAAAAATGTTCCCCCCATTGTTTCTGCTCCTTTTTGGGAAACTATGGGATGTTATTTGGGGAGTTTGGGAAAATTACTATAGGAGGGAAACATGAGAGCCCCCAAATTTATTAAAATGTTTTTATAAAAGTAGAGAAGAAGAGGAGGGGGAAAAATTGGCCCCCAAAAGTAAATTTTTTTTATATAATGTAGAAAAAGGGAAAAGAGGAGAGAAAAAATGCCCCAAATGTATTATTTGTAAAATAATGTTTGGAAAAAGAAGAGAGGAGGGAAAAATGCCCCAAATGGGTTTTTTTTTGTTATATAATGTAGAAAGGAAAAAGAGGAGGGAAAAAATGCCCCAAAAGTATTTTTATGTTTTTTAAAGTAGAGGAGAGGAGGGAAAAAGCCCCCAAAAGTATTTTATGTTATATAAAGTAGGACGAAAGGGAAAGGGGGAAAAAGCCCCAAATGTAATATAAAGGGTTTTTAATGTAGAGAAGAAAGGAAAGGGGGGAAAAAGCCCCCAAAAGTATTA
>JAODAL010077641.1:0-13198 GCA_025379985.1 Phyllomedusa bahiana | reverse complement strand
CCTTAAGTAACTTCGTTTAATCATTTTATATTTCTGCAGAGCATCTACATACAACTAGTATCTACCACTATATGGTCCCTGTATGGCATTAATATACGTCTTCAGAGCCTACAGCTGATAGTCACATGTGGTGGTTGCGTTTGGCCATTGTCTGGCAGTAATATTTGATCCTTGAGTATATAAGTATAATAGTTTTGGGTCTTGGTATTGTTGGAGTTTTTTTGTTTTTTTTTATTCATATTGTATAGTTGCTCCATTTATAGGTGTATTTTTTGGTGACTGATATTTATAAGGTATTACACTGTCATACATAAGTGAGAGCTTTTGAAAAAGCTAATTTGTCAGCGCTGATTTTCATTGTACAGTGACTGGTGAGGTGATGGACAAGATCTACGTGAAATAGGCATAAATTTGGGACATAAGGTTTTTCACTGTAAAAATACATGCCGCAGTTCACAATGTGGCGTGAAAAATGCTGTGTGAATGCAGCCCTACTGAACAAAACTTAACATATAGAGCCCGGGCCCTGGATGTTTTAGGACCTTAGCAACGCCCTTGATGTACAGCATATTTTTTTCTCTATTTTAGGAGAGTTCTGCAATAAAAATATGTATCAAAAGCCATGTTTGTGTTGCCACATTACAGTAGTCAGAACTTTTATATTTTTTCCATTAACATAGCCCAAGGAGGGTTTGCTTTTTGTGGGATGTGTTTTAGTTTTTATTATTTTTTATAATTTTAATTAACATAGGATTTATTAATTTTGTTTTTATTAGCAAATAGTTAATGCTATCTTTTTCCCCAATACATTGTGTAATAAATATAATGTTATAGTTATGCCATGGGTCATTACAATTATGTTAGTATCAATTACTTTTTACGGTAAATCATTATAAAAAAAAATACTTTTTAATGAAAAAGCAGACTATTTGTTCCACATGGTTGGGGGAAGATTTATATATTTTATGAACTTTAGTAAACATCATTGTACTTTATTTTTGCCTCTTTAGGGGATTTTCAGCTTTTTTGAATGCCTATACACAATCAAGTTACGTTATTATGACCACTTACAGAAAGGGATGATTACTTTGGACAACAATGTTTTTTAAGTTTTCCTTCCTTGAAAATTTGAGGTGATTATGATAATCCCATTCATGCTAAGGGGAAATATAATTTCTGATCATCTGTATCACTAAGAAATTTTGAGAAACATGAGATTGAGTTTTATTGATTATGAAACATTTAAATGTTACTGGCAGCCTTAGTTCCACTGAAATAAAAGTGTTCTGCTGCTGATTTTTGTTTGTACTTAACATCCCATATTAGTGTCCAGCAATAGTATGCTAGTATTGATGGATTCCAGTAGCCTTGATAACGCTTTTCCATCATGGCAATGTCTTAAAAAACTGTTTGTCATGATCGTCAATAACTGCACCAAGATTTGCAGAGAAGAATTCCAAATATAAATGCAGAAAATAAATTTTCAATGGCATGTTGCACTTCATCGCTTTGAAAGCTTCAAGAAGGTTGTCAACCAATTTGATGTATTTTAATGCTCGACAGTTGCCAAAGAAATTCTCACAAATATCCTTAAAGGATTTCCAAGCAAATTTCTCAGGCCCCAGCAGCAGCTATTCGATGTGCTTGTCATTCACGATGTGTCAGATTTGTGGACTAACAAAAATGCCTTCCTTAATCTTGGCATCAGGTATTCTTAGGAAATTTTTTCTCAAATAACAAAAAACCTTCTGCTTCCTTGTTTATTGCTTTCACAAAATCTTTCACCAAACCGAGTTTTATGTGAAGTGTGGCAGAAATATCATTGCTGTTTCCTTCGTGCTTTATGTGCAACATTTTTCTGCCCAAGAATCACATTATTACAGATTGGCCACTTCCTGCTACTGTTATGTGACTCCCTAGCATGGCTGTCTCATTCGAAAAAATAAAATAGTAGTACTTGGTATATCCGAGCTGCAATCCAAGCAGCAGTGCCACTACTTCTAATTCTCCACAGATGTTAGACAAAAGTGATAGTCACATGATCCTTCTGTTCCCACCATATCATTTGGACAGCAAATAGCATTGACGTATGAGAATCTCTCAGCCAACCTCTAGGATCAACAGCACATCTTGCACAACAGATGTGAGGAGCCCAGGATTTGTCTTGATCACGGATCTTGCATTCAAAGTATAGCCTATAAACTTTCATGATGAAAGCTGTCACACTGTGTCTTTGAGGCTTAAGCATGTACTCTCCACAAATGTAACAGAAGGTATCGCGCCTGTTCTGACACTAATGAGATATTTTTTCTATATCAGATCGTAATATAGTAGTTTATAGCTGCTTAGATTTGTTATAACTTAGAGAATCTTTGAAAGCAGATTTTACAGCCTTTGCGGGCAGCGACCAGGCATGTTTAGGTGTGTCTAGTCTGTAACAATTCCACTGAAGTTTTGCAACTTTAAGAAAAAGGAATTCATGCTTTCGCTTGCCTAGAAATTACAGAACAGCACATATACTGTGGACAATAGATGGACAGCCTAAAAATATGAGAAAAAAATGCTCAGACAGGAGATTTCAGAAAAACGATATGTGACAGGAAAATGTCAAAGTGATTTTCATGATTAGCAGCTCAAATTACATAAGATACACTCAAAAGTGTTCAGGAAGCAAAATACTCATAGTCCAGTGTTCTTGCTTTTAGGCTAATGGTGGCACTTAGAGATGGGCGAATCGATTCTAACGAAGTGGAATACGTTTAGAATTTCAGGAAAACTTCGGTTCGGAACGAAGTCGAAGTTTGGGGTACTTCGGGTGAACGAAGTGTGCTTTTGATTGAAAAAAATGGCTGCGAGCACATGGCGCTAACATGGGGCAAAGCACTCTGGGAGGGCATACCTGCATGACATGTGCAGAGGTGAAGCCAAATCAGAGACCGGCGGGTTTCTTGACAATCACCGCACTATATAAGTCCGGGCGCGACGCCGGGAGCTCACACTCCTCTCACTGTGCTCATCAGGGAAGGTGCTGCCGCGGCTGATAGCTCTTACTGAAGAATTGATTTTTATATAGCGATTTCTGTGGGGTGTTCTCAGCTTGCTCAGAGATTGTTCTCTTAATGTTCTATTTCTAATTTTTTGGGGTAATTGGATCTGAAATTCCAGTGTGCGTCCACTGCAGCTGCAATATACATTCAATATCCAAGGGGGATCTAACCCAGTTCCTGTTGTATAATTAAAGAAAAAAGCGTTTTTACAATACAAATACCACTTCATTTTTGGCTGCTCAATTCTATTGCGCAATTTACATCCAGGGGTTAATTAAGCGTTGTTTTGCTGGTGTGCTGACCCCAGAAACCCGTTTTTTTAACGCCAAAATATATAAATTTTTCCTGTAGCCTAATTCACAAGCAAAAGGTGAATACAACGTATCTCTTGTTGTGTGGCGCAGAAAACACGCAATTGTAACCCCGCTACAAAGCTATTTAGTTTGTGCGGCTCAATTCTTTGGCGCAATTTACATCCAGGGGTTAATTAAGCGTGGTTTTGCTGGGGGGGCTCCCCCTGAACCCCAAAAGAAACCTTTTCTTTTTTTCAAAAAAAAAAAAGCCAAAACTTTATATAATTTTTTCGCTGTCAGCCTAAAAATTCCACCAAGAAAAAGGTTAATTACAACTGTATCTCTTTGTTGTGTGGCGAGAAAACACCAATTGTAACACGCTACAAAGCTACTAGTTTGTGGGGGGCAATTATTTTGGGCAATTTACATCCAGGGGGTAATTTTGGGTTGTTTTTGTGGTGTGGTGGCAAAAATAAACCGTCTTTTTAAACGCCAAAATATATACATTTTCCTGTAGTAATTCATGTCCGAGGATAATTAAGCCTGTTTGTGCTTTAACATTTAGTAAAACACACAGTGTTTTTAAACGACACAACAAGTAAATTTTTTCTGGCCAATTTGTGGAGCGCAATTTATATCCGAGGTTACCCAAGCTTGTTACTGGGTTCATTTGGAGTCAAAAACAGGGTTGTATATTTATCATATACAGATATCATCATCAAACAGTGTCTGAAACATTTTAGAACAAACAGTATGTCAGACAGAGAGGTGCAGGCTCTGCACCTGCGAGTGGCAGTGGCAAAAAACTTTCCCTGGAACGGGCACAGGTCGCAGCACAGCAAGGGGACGTCGCAGCAGGGTCACTCAGTGAGGCCACAACTGCCGCTGTCATCTAGCGGTAGTGGTTGTTCAGCAACCCAAGGGTTCTTGATTGGTTGACTAGGTCATCCTCTTCCTCCCAGATGACATCTGACAACCCCAGCCAAGATGGTTTGGGAACCTCAGACACAACCCTTAGTTGGCATGGCGGGAGCGGGTCAGTGGCCCTCACCTGTCCTCAGGCCCGCCTCTGTCCCATCCGGTTCCCTCAGCCAGAGATCTAACTATGTGGTCTGGGCTCAGCGCCACTATATAGCGGGGATAAAACAATTTGAGGAGGGCAGACAGCAGATACTGGGCAGCGAAGAAATGGGGCCAATATCGCCTGCTTCTTGCAGTAGGCGGCAAAGTATAGATGTGGTGAGTGGCATGGGAGGTCATGTTGTGAGAGGTCAGCCTCGGCCTACCAAGACCGGTGATGAGGCCCAGCAGTGACGATGAAACACAAATAGATGATGAGTAGCCGACCGCCTTGGGAGCCGGGTGAGGCAAGGGCTTCATCATCGTCAGGAGAAGAGGGCGTCAGCTTGCGTGTCAGGCAGCAGCGCAGCCAGCAAGTGGGCGTGTGGCCGTGAGTCAAGCAGGATACAGCAGTGTGAGGTCGGGAGCCAAGCTGCCACGGGGTAAAAAACCCCTTTTTCCAGGTCCAAGAAAGTAGCACACAGGGGCTCAGCGAGGCACCCGGCGGCAGTAGTCACTCATGCGGAGCGTTGGCGTAAAATGCGATACTCGGCGGTGTGGAGTTCTTTGCAAAGGGCACCGGGGGAGCCGAATATGGGTATATGTAGAATCTGTGGGCAAAAGTGAAGCGTGACCAGGGAGCTAACGTTGGCCCCAAAGGCCCTGCGTCAACACATGCAGCGTCACCATCCGGTGGCCTGGGAGAAACGTGGCTCAGATGTGGTGGTCCATCCTCCCGCCACAGCAACAGCAGCAGCAGCGCCCGTGGCACGCATGCCATTGCAGCCAGTCAAGGCTCCACCACCTCTGCAAAGGGGCTGTTTATCTTTGACATCATCCCCCGGGTCCAAAGCTCCTGTCCTCGCTACTCATGGCCCCAGCAGTCGTTTCTGCGAGGCGATTGCAAAGAGACAACAGTATGCGTCCAACCATCCTAAGGTGCAGCAGCTGACCGTGCTCCTGTTCAAGTTGTTGGTACTGCAGTCCCTCCCTTTCCAAATGGTGGACTCTGCACCATTCAGAGAACTAATGGCTTGTGCCGAGCCGAGATGGAGAGTTCCAAGCCTTAATTTCTTTTCCAAAAAGGCAGTACCAGCACTTCATAAATATGTAGAACAGAAAGTGGGTCAGTCCTTGAGCTTATGGGTTTGTTCCAAGGTGCACGGCAGCGCGGCTGTCTGGAGCTGTAACTACGATCAGGGCCAGTACATGTCCTTTACGGCCCACTGGGTGAATGTGCTTCCAGCCCAGGCACACCAACAACTTGGACAGGAGACGCCGCTTTCTCCTCCACGTTGTCAAACTGCTGCACCTGCGCTAATGTCCACCTCCTCCTCCTCCTCCACCACCACCATCTCAGCCTCCACAAGTACTGCTCCATCATACCACATGTGTAGGGCACAGCGGTGTCACGCTTTTCTACACCTGGCTTGCCTCGGCGAACGAAGTCACACAGGGGAGGAACTGCTCCGCGTCATGCAGCAAGAAATCGATGTGTGGCTTTCTCCGCGCCAACTGCAAATCGGAACCATGGTGACGGACAATGGGAGGAACATGGTGTCCGCGCTGCACTGAGGAGGGATGGTCCATGCGCCCTGCATGGCGCAAGTGTTCAATCTGGTTGTGAAAAGGTTCTTGAAGTCTTCCACCGATCTTCAGAACATTCTGAAAATGGCCAGGAAACTGTGCATGCACTTTAACCATTCGTACAAAGCCAGGAACACCCTCCTCGAGTTGCAGCGGCAGAACGGCCTCCCTCAAAACACTCTGATATGCGATGTTTCCACCCGCTGGAATTCCAGCCTGCACATGTTGGACCGACTGTAAGAACAGAGAAAGGCCATTAACGATTTTTTGATGATACAGGCAGACAGAAGTACTCCCCTGTTTAACTTTGATGTCAGCCAGTGGCAGCTCATGCGTGACACCTGCCGTTTGTTGAGGCCATTCGAGGAGACGACGTTATTTGTCAGTCGCCAGGACTACTGGATGAATAACGTCATTCCACTGCTTCATGTCCTTGAACAGATGCTGAAAAATCTGTCTGGGCAGGGGACTGGAGACGTGGGGACAAAATCTCGTGGCCACATGAGTCCGGTGGGGATGAAATGGAGGAGAAGGAGGAGGACCCTTTGGGGCAGAAGCATTGTCTGGTGAAAAAGAGTGGATTTTTTTACCCAGGTGACAAGAGAGGAGAAGGGAGGAGCAGCTGGAGGAGGTGGATGGAGATGAGGAAGATGAGGCAGATGACCCCCAGCACCGTGGCAGTATACATTGGAAATGGAGCAGGGAGCCCCTCGGAGTCCCCTTGTGCAGATGGCCCCAGCAGGCTTATTCGCCTGGGTAGTGACAGCCGAATAGTCAGCATCCGGCAGAGGGGTGACTTCTGGCTCTCCACCCTATTGGACCCTCGCTACCGTTCCAAAAAGGGAGCCTATCTCCCAGCTATTGAGAGGGAAGACAAACTCAAATACTATAAAGGGAAATCCTCTGAATCAGTTGGCCGCTGCCTATGTGCGGGAAACGTCCCTCCTCTGACAGGTCTGACCGGGGGTTCCCCCAGCGCTCACGTACTACTGCGGCGGCTGCTGGGGGAAGAGTGGGGGGGGGGTAGGAGCAGTACCAGCTCCATCAGTAGTAACCTAAGTCTGGAGTCACTGATGACAGCTTTCCCTTTACCCGCCTAGGCGGAGGGCAGTCGCCAGCAGCAGCAGGGGGCAGCAGGACCTGGAGCAGTCCCCTGAACCAACAGGTTGTGCCTACTTGGAAAGCACTCTGCCACCCCAGTTAGAAGATCTGCGGACTACTGGGCAGCCAAACTGGGTGTGTGGCCGCAACTTGCCGAGTTTGCAGTGGAGAAGCTGTCCTTCCCGGCCAGTAGTGTGGCATCAGAGCGGGTTTTTCAGTGCGGCGGGGGCCATCGTTACCCCCAAGGAGAACCCGCTTGTCCAGGGAAATGTGGAACGACTGACCTTTGTCAAGATGAATCAGGAGTGGATCGGCCAGGATTTCCACATCACCAATGCCTTAGGCGTCGTTTTGGGTTCAAACTACCTCCTCAGCCACTATTCTGATGCCGCCACCCACCTGATGCCACACATCTGCTGCCATTTTCTCCATCTGCCTACCACCCATCTTTACCAGGGACTGGTATTCCACCCACCTCAAACACTCTCTCATTGGGGCCACTCAATGACCCCATGCTGCTGTTGCGTTGCCGTGACATCCACACTTGTCATTGTGCCACTGTCTGACCTCCCTGCTGCTGCTGGTTGCTGCTGCCTGTCCTCCACACTGTGTCATTGTTTCCACTGCCGACCTCATGCTGCGCCGCCGTGACCTCCGCGCTCAGTCATTGTGCCACTCTGTGGCTTCCTCCTGTTTGCCACCTCCAGAATGTCATTGTGCCCCTGCCTGACCTCATACTGCTGCCGCCGTGACCTCCACACTGTGTGATTGTGCCCCTCTGGCCTAATACTGTTTTGCCACCTCCAAATGTCATTGTGGCCCTTGCCTGACCTCATTGCGCTGTGTTTTGACCTCCACACTGTGTGATTGTGCCACCTGTGGCCTAATACTGTTTTGCCACCTCCAGAATGTCATTGGGGCCACTGCCTGACCCCCATACTGCTGCCGGGCCGTGACCTCCGCTCTCAGTCATTGTGCCACTCTATGGCTTCTCGTGTTTGCCACCTCCAGAATTCATTGTGCCACTGCCTTGACCTCATGCTGCTGTGGCTGCCGCCTTCACCTCCACACTCTGTCACTAATGTTGCCACCTGAGCTCTCACTTGCTTTTTTCCAGCTTTCCTGGCATGACTTTTTCAGGCTACATCCCGCTTCAGTTTTTTGGTCAGTTTTGCCTCTTAAGTGCCCAGGGAATTTTAAAAGTGAAGCGATTCTAAAAGCAGCGGCAGTCATCTGCGTGTCATACTAAAACACAACATTTTTATGAAGGGCCCAAAACAAAACTCCCTCTGCATATTTAAGCATGGCACAACGTTCTAAAAGCACCCTGCAGGCTCTGTGCAGCCTGGAATAGCTGCTTTTTAACGCAATTCGTGCCGAAGTAATTCGGAACGAAACGAATTTTGTCGGAAAATTCGTCGAAGTGACCGACTCAAATTTTTGAGAAATTCGCCCATCTCTAGTGGCAGTATTTCTAAAACTGTGCAGTTTGTGAACTGTTCATGTGCTGCTATGGTGAAAGGGTATTGTAAGTGGACAAATGGCACCACTACCAACAAGTGATGTGGAAACTATGGAGCACTATGTGCCATTGATGTGAGAGGTAAATGTTGGTTCTAAAGGTGTGTGAGAGCAGACAGGGATGTTACAGTGGAGCAGCTCACAAAAAAATTCACAGAGTAATGGGACTTAATTAAGAATCACAGATAAAAGGCTGTAATAGCTATAGAGGCAGGTCAATAATCTATTCCCAGTAGGAAACAATAAAAAACTCCAGTGCTACTTGGGAAAAGTCACACAATCATTCACAGACCTACTATCCATGATGGGAGTGATTGCTTAGTAGATAACTGTGCATAGGATATAAGTTAATATGTGCTGGGCACTTTATATAAACTTGTAATGATTTGCTATGCGCCTCCATGAGCAATGCACCTTGATAGTCGCATTACATACTCAACCAATGAAATGCTATGTGCCGCAATTAGCGCAAATCGCGGCACATAGCATATCATTGGAAGTGTATGTAATGCGAATATCGAGGCGTATTGCACACAGAGGTGCATAACTTATCTTTTCAAGTATATGTAATGCGCCTAACACATACAAACAAGTAAAGATATGTTATACGCCTCCGTGTGCAATGCGCCTCGATAGGTGCATTACATATTGTAACGGTTACGGCGCACATACAGCATACGTTGGAGCGCCGACTGCTGACATCCGGGTGTGGATCCACTGTGATCACCGCAGGTGAGATGGTATATGGAGACCACGCCAGGGAGCGGAGTCTAATGGGCCCTGGTCTTCACCGGGGCCGCTGCAAAAGCGGGACGGGGTTAGCTGCGGGACCCTCATGTCGCTACCCCCCCTGACGTGGCTACCGCGGTTTACAAGCCGAGATGCAGGACAGGAACACATGCGGTGGTAGACAGAACTAGGTAACATGTGCAGCATGGATACAGCCGGAATAAACGTACACATAGCAACATCAGGATACGGCAGGGAACAGGACATGTAAAAACAGCAGGATACAGCAGGTACAGACCGGGGATCACGGCGGGAAACAGAAGGAACGGACGCAGGAGACGCAGACATTGGTCAGGTTGATAAAAATCGGAATGGCCCAGCTTCGGGGTTAATGTTACATATTTAGTATAGTTGAAGGACCCCCCGTGTCCAAAAGTTAAAGGGTGGGGGGAAAAATGTGGGTGAGGGGAGAGAGACCAAGGACTTTAACAACCCTGGGGAAAAGCCTGGAACCCACCAGGCAAGAACAAATCGCCCCAGGGAGACCACTTCTGAGTCCAGGGCCTCCACCACCCAGGATCCAGTTTTAAATAGTAGTGGATTAAATTTTCTTTAGTTCAGGTAGGTATCAAGTTTTATTGAAATTCCAAAGTTCTGCTGTGCCAGCCCCTAGGCAAAGCTTTTCCCACAAGTTACAGTTTTCAGTAAAAAAAAATTTTTGGGGCGATTAGTTGTGGTCGATAGTCCCCCCCTCCAGATTTTTCGAGGGGTCGATGTAGATTGTACCAAATGACCATTATAGTCTATGGGAGAGAAAAACCACCTCATTCTTACCCCCAAAAAGGGTGGGAAGCAAATAAACACCCAAAACAGCAAATGGATAGTGCACATCTTAGGCAACACACTTGGTTATAAAAAGCCACAAAAAAAAAAATACAGACCATTCATATCCTGTTTTGCACCACGCATGCCCCCTTTAAAAACCTGCATGACCCAAAATTTTAAAAAAGTCCGAAGGCAGTAATGATTTAAACCATCATTTTACTTGAACTGGACATGAATATCCTTCCCGGAACGCAGCGGCCCCAAAAACCTGCATGCCCCCAATTAAAAGTGCTGGAAAAAAAGGATTTTTCAACCCCATTTTTTGAATGGACATTGCCTATCCCTGCCGGGGAAGCAGTATGACCTTTAACCTGTCTGCCCCAAATAAAAAAGTGCCGGAAAAGGAGTCTTTCAACCACCATTTTAGTTTCACTGGAAATATACTGCCCCTTCCGGGGAGCGTTCCCCCCTCCGTATGAGTAAGGAAAAAGGGTTTCATTGGAAATACTGGTGGTTAACGCCCCTTTCCCCGGGCCCTTTTTTTGGGAAATTTTTTTTCCATTTTACTAATTTCGGGGAGGAAACCTTTTTTTTTTTGTCCTGTTTTTGGAATTACACGGGCAATTTTTGTACCTCCATTTACAATTCAGAAAATTTTTTTTTAGCTATTTTAATGAAGTTTTTTAGTATTTTAATTCAAACAAAACACATTTTTAAAATGGAGGAACCCCAAATGTCTTTGTTTTTTTTTTTTTTGATTAAAGGGTTGTTCAAACAGGGATACTATTTAAAATCTTGCAAAAAAGTTTTTTGAAATTTGCCATTAAAGCCACATTTTTGTTCCAAAGCCCCAGATATAGCTGTATCTCAAGCAACATACCCCAAAACCATTGACAAAGCGAAAACTTCTAAAGATAAAGTAGTAAAGGTCGGGGTTGTCATGAACCTTGTGTCTTTTTCGTTCCTCACAGCAAAACCAGCAAAATGAACTGTTGGGAAAAAAGAATAAAAAATTGCAAAAAAAATGATCATTTTAAAAAAAATTTTTCAAAAAGGGGCCCTTTCTGTTTGAAAAGGAATGTGAAGTAGGGCCCCGGGAACTAAACGGGGACCCTGGCAATTGGGGCCACAACATCATCAGAGATCCATGCCTATTCATCTTGATGAAAGTCAAACGATCCACATTATCTGTGGAAAGCCGGATCGTTTGTCTGTAATGACTCCTCCCGCTGTGCTGAAAGGGCCGTCAGATATGACGCGGCTGCGGGTAGGGCAAAAACCCCCTTGGGTGGCGAGCGAGTCGGGCCCCTTCGCCATTTTTGGGTATCCAGAAGTTATTGGGTCCGGAACACATCCAAAAACATCGGTGTTTTAGACGCAGATAGTCGTGCACCCTGATTTATGTGGGCTCTGTGTTGGATTGTTCCCTGCATTGCTTGCGTTGGTGGGTGGTAAAAAAGATTCCCGAGGTCACCCCTTAGGCTTCTGCCACCTTGCCTGCTTGTGCCCCTAGGCTACTTGGCACTCTATGCGCCGTCGCTGTGTTGTCCCCGTGACATTTGAAGAAGTAATCAGAGAAAGATGTCCCGTGTCAATCAGCAAGGTCTCCATTTCCTGCATTTTACTCTCTATTTGGGTGGGTGGAAGGAAAGTGCTGAGTTTTGTTTTGTACCAGGGATCCAGGAGGGTGGCCACCAGTAACTGTTGTTCATTTTGATGGCCTTAATGCGAGGATCATGTTGGGAAATGGAGCATCCAAGCACTCATGTGAGAGATGGAGCCTTGATATCCCAAGCCTCTGGGTCGAGGGGCACTAGCAAACTGATCTTCCTCATCTTCCTCCTCCGCCTCAAATTCGCGCCAACCTCTTTCCAAGGCAGGGACGTCGGTAAAGTCGGTGTCTAGGAATACCTCCTCCTCCTCCTCCTTCTCCGCTTCCTCCGGCACAGCTTCAACACAGCCCTGACTTGCCTCAGATGATGCACCCTGAGAGCTGATGCGCCACCTTGCACTAGCCCTGGACCCACTGCCTAATGAAGACCGATGAAATTGTGAAACTGTCGGGCCTTGTGGATTTGACGGAGAGAAAGGCTCCGTGTCCGCATCTGTGTCCGTCTCCTCCTCCGTCGCTGGCGGGACCTGTTTCAGAGTGTCCAACGATCGTTCCAGAACTAAGATCACCACAATGCTCATGCTGACAAGGGCATTGTCCGCACTGACCATTTTGGTGGCTTCTTCAAAACTGGCAAGGATGGTGCAGAGCTCTTTCACCTGCCTCCACTCTCGGTGGCTCAACACCCCGAGGTCCGCACCGCTGCTTGTCAGGCCATGTGTCACTTCGTACTGCGTAATGGCATTGCGCTGCTGCCACAATCGCTGGAGCATGTGGAGGGTGGAATTCCAGCGTGTTGCCACATCAACAATGAGACGGTTGACGGGGAGGCCGAGCTGACGCTGCAACGCAGCCAGGCGGGACGAAGCAGGGTGCGAACGGCGGAAGTGCGAACTTAGACTTCGAGCCTTCCTCAGCAGGCAGTCCAGACCCGGGTAGCTCTTTAGAAATTTCTGGACGACAAGGTTCATGACATGTGCCAGGCAAGGGATGTGCTCCAGCCTACCGATCTTAAGGGCGGCCAGCAGATTTCGCCCGTTATCGCACACCACCTTGCCTGGCACAAGGTTCTTGTCACCCAGCCAGCGCTCGGTCTCGTTGCGGAGAGCCGTCCACAGCTCCTGACCTGTATGGGGACGGTCTCCAAGACAGATTAATTTCAACACGGCCTGGTTTCTCTGGGCACGTGATGCCACCAGAGGACCTTGGGGGAAAGAGCCTGCACCATCCCTGCGGTTTTGAAGAGCGGTGCGCCGAGCCTGAGAGCCCCGTCACCCCAGAGACATCCACCCAGCTCACCAGTGAGCTGTCACAGAGATATAGCGGCCTTGGCCGTGCTTACTAGTCCATGTGTCGGTTGGTCAGATGGACTTTTCCGGCCACCGATGCAGACACGCGCTTGAAATTTTAGATGACACTGTGGC
>JAODAL010077640.1:0-13199 GCA_025379985.1 Phyllomedusa bahiana | reverse complement strand
TAATTCTGGGGAGGAAAAAGGAACATTCACACAAAAAAATTTATCGATAAGATTTAAACAAACGGGAATCTACTATTATCCTGTACACGGGGACCAACAATGTGAAGAGGGGATTGGCTTTTTCTTTGCAATGATTCCTTAAATTAAAATGTGGTCGATTAAGGGGTAAAACTGCAACATTAAGTTCCCCGGTGTTCATCCCTGGTGGATCATCTCAAAACTCCCCCTAAATTAGAAGGCCCATGCTGTATTTGGAGTAGCACTTACCTAAGGCGAGAGCCGGGGGCCCGGGCCTGGCTCCAGTACAGACTGTCATGGATTTGGGGCCTTCAAAGTCCCAACATTTAAACGGGAATAACCCGGTGGTGGGACCTTTGAAAATTCAAAACTGTGATTTTCACTGGTAAAAAAAAAATTAAAAAAAATCAAAAAAAAATTTCCCAAATTCGCAAATTAGCTACCAGAAAAAGATTTATCATTTTTTTTTACACTGAAGCAAGAACCCATATAAGGGAGCCCTCTTATTTTTTCTAAAAAGGTGGTGAGAAGCATTTTGGGTTTTTGAATTAAAAGGGGGTTGTCACCGTGCGTTTTACGATTACCCACCCCTGTCTCTTCTTGGTCGGGCTGTGGGTGGTTTCTAGAACTTTAATTTTCCCTATCGGTTACAAATTCACAGCTCTTTAAAGAGAACCTGTCACATAGTTTTTGCCCCCCTGGCTGAGAACAGAACAAGCTAGTGTCAGACCTGCTGTTTCCGCCCTTATCTGGGGCAACACACCCCCGGATAAAGCTAGAAACTCTGCAATTGAAAAGGGAAGGGGGGGGTTTTGGCAATTCCTAATCCAGCAGTTTATTTTTGGCAGCACAACTGAAATATATGAAGTTTGGGATGGGAGGGGGATAAGGTTTTTTAAACTTGAAAAAATTACGCCATATTTAATTCCCCCAATCCTTTATGGTAAACTGGGGCAAAAACTTTTTTTTGGCACCCCAAAAATTTCCAACTTTAACTGATGCAAAAAACTGTGTGGAAATTACGGGTGGATTTTGGGCTAGGGCTGCACATCCTATCCGGGATTTGGAATCCCCCCTGGTTGCCCAAATTTTTGTTTTCGGGATTTGAGTATGGGCATCTGGGCCTTCAAATGTTTTCAGCGTTTACAGATAGGGGGTTTTTTTAAAAGTTTTCAGCAATTGCAAATGGAATTTGCCTTACCGATACACAGCAATAAATACTTAAAACTTAGGCACCCTTATAATGCAGAAAAATCAGACACAATTCAATATAATCCCAAGTTAAATTCCGATAGATGGGTCAAGAACATCAAAACAACGAAGGGACTGATATCCACTTTATAAAAATTTTTATTGGCAAACTTTTTCTAAAAACCCAATGTTTTACGTAGAAGGGGGGAAAGGAGATATTGGCCCCTATAGACCTAATTTTGGGGGGTACTTAGACCTACCATTGATTTCAGCGAGTGAACAGACGAATCTTCAATTATTCTTAATACACGGTTTACAAATTCCCTATTTTACATAAAATTTTGGGAAAAAACGGGCCCCTTCCTCTGGTAATAGGTGTCTGTGCACCCGGGCCCCTCTGAGCTTTGTTCTGGCATTGCCCTAAACAGAGCGATATTGGATTTTTATTTTCCAATTTTATCCAGGTATTTTTCAATTAAAGTAGATGAAAGCGTTGGTTTTTTATTTTGGGATAGGTTTGGAACTTAACGGTTTTTCCAAGGGGAGAAAATTGCAATTCTAGACTTTTTTTTTTGGCGAGGGAAATTTAATAGGACAAAGTGGTTGGGTGCAGAACCTCTGTCAGAAAAGAGTTTGTTATAAAGTGAACTGGCTGATTGCTCTGGGAGGGGGTGTATTTTTAAAGGGAGCCTAACTTAATTTTAAAAAAAAATAGGGCAAAGGCTGGATAATTTTTGGGCTTGCGCAAACCCAACTAGTTTGGAGAGGGTGTTGGGTCCGGGTGGAGGTTCCTGGGACGGTTAGGCAGTTTTTTGTGGAGGAGGCCCTCCGCAGCCCGGTACAATTTTTATTTTGAAAAAAAATGATGTTTTTTTATTTTTGCATTGCTAGTGATTGTAATGGAATTTACTGCTTGAAGCTGAATGGATTTGGGTGGTGGGTTTGGTTTTTGTTTTGGGGGTAAAAGTGAAAATTTGGTCTCACAATGACAATACGTATTCTGTTTTTACTACTTTATATCTACCAATTAAAAATTTATGGTTAAAAAAAGACCCGTGTTTCAGCGCGTGTCCCTTTTTCTGAAGATTGAGTTTTTTTTGTATTTAATGTCAAATCTGCAGTTTTCCGCCAAAAATCATTTCGAAAAATTCAAGTTTTTTTTTTTTCAAAAAACCCCCCCCACCTGAGGCTAGCCCCGCCCACCTCAACGACAAACCTAACTTTTTAATGGTAGAAACGTGAAAACTCAGTGGGGGGGGCTATCCTTTTGGTGGGCGGGGCTAACACCTGTCATGAAAAATTTGAGGGGTAAATACTCTAAAACTCGCTCTTTTCCCGAAAAAGGGGCAACAGTGCTGGGGGAAAGCAGGTCTGACACTGCTTGTGCTGCCCTCAGCAAGGGGGGGGCACAACCATGTACATAGAGCAGGAGGTCTTATTATACTATAGAGTTTTGGCTTTGGTTCACACGGCTTTAAAAGCGGGACGTCCCGCAATTACGCGGTTCCGGGGGCGGGGAGCGGGGGGGGACACTTCCCCCCATGACTGCATTTCTAGCGGCGCGTATACGCCTCTAGAAAGGGGACATGTCAATTACTCCCCGCCCGGCGGAATTTTCCGGCGTGGAAAGGGACGAATCCATATTTTCTATGAGAAATGTGGGTTACCGTAATGAATTGGCTTTTTCCCCGCCCGTAATTTGGCCCCTTCCCCCGTAATTGGGCCGAAATTCGGCCCATTTTAAGCTGTGTGAACATGGCCCCCAGAGCTCAAAGTAGACAAGTAATTAGTCTCCTTTGTTTGTTAGCGTTTAACCCCTCAAAAGTTTTTCCGCTGGCTGCAGTCCAACCCATGTGCACTCAGAACAGATAAAATCTCTCATCTCCTCAACAAAGCAAAAACAAAAAAATAAAGCAATGCATTTGGAAAAAATCTTCAATTACCAGTCCCTACATAATGAAAGCTAATATTTGTAGTAATACAACCCCATTAAGTTTCAGCACTCTAGGGTAAATGCACATGGGATAGATGTACTGTGGGAATTTCCCACAGCAAATCCTCATGTAAATCTGCAACACTTTGTGCAGATTTTGGTATGGATTTTACCCTAATCAATTCAATCCTCCTGAAAGAGGTATACCCACCACACTGATGACCTTAAAACATATAGGCAAAAGGTAAAGACTCTAAGCAAATACATGGCTTTTTAAAATTTTGCTTCATTTCAAAGTTAAAGCAGTTCTTATCTTCTCCTCGTTTACACAAGTTTCTCTAGTTAAGACCAGTTCTCTCTGCTATCTTAGCCCAAGCTGTGTCTTACCGACAGCACAGAAGCTAGCTTATCTTTGTTAGTGACAAACTTTTACTCTGCAAAATTGTGCCCTGCTGTTAAAAATCCTCCATCACCATTGTCCCATAGGAAGAGCAGAGCTGAAATGTCAAATCACATCTGTAGAACCACCCACAGCCTGAACAAGAAATCCCAGAGACTGCTGTTGGCAGTCAGCTTTAGGGCAACGGCTAGATGGGAAAACCCCTTTAAATCTGGAACAGAAACAGACATGTAATAGATATAAATATCTGCATCACAGGTCAATTTCCGTTACAAAATCACAGGATTTGTAAAACCCAACCTACATAGCCAGTACTGTGATGTGCTGCGCATTTTCTGTGTGCAAATCCGATTAAGAGTGTGCATTTACCCTGATCATGCAGTCTCTCACCCATCACATTCTTAAATCTGAGAAAGCTGAAATTGAGGCCCAGCAGAAAAAAAACAAACACACAGCAATATTGGTTTTACTTAGCTATTCCAATCCCAACTAAATTCATAAATTTGATTAAAAAACAAAAAACATTTAAGGAGAATTTAAGGAGAAAATACGACTGTGTCTGACTAAGCTGGTTAACTTACAAAACAACCACAAGAAAGGCACCGCACAACCACACAAGATGCAAAACTTTCAATGTTTCCATGATCTGCTGCCTGTGCCAATAGAGTATTATAAAGTTCATTGCTATCACAGCTCATTTATCGCCGGCAGACATGCACGTAATTAGTATTCCATCCGAGTGGCTGCTGCTCCGAACTGAAGCTTCCACCAGGCTGCAGACGTTCTCTCAGCAGAACTTTCAGGCATCAGTCATGGGAGCTTGTGCCCGCTTACTGAGCCGTGAATGCACTAATTATTCCGCTCTGTCTTCAAAATGTCGTCTCTATGCGCTCTCCAGGCGAGACAAGTCTACTGCGAGACAGACTTGCACAAAGGCCGAAACCGGCTCCACAAGGGTACCAGGTGTAAGGGCATCTACAGCTATGAATTATCACCCTAAGAGCTGGTGTGTCCTTTATCTGTACCCCAAGACTCCGCATGCCGTTATGTCCATGTCTACTTCGAGCATCGTTATCCCGTCTCCTCTAGAGAAATTCACCAAGTATCGACGCTGCTATTCATATCGCCCAACAATAAAGCCTTTACTCAGAGGTAAAAGTGCAGGCAACCGATGAGAAAAAAATTTTTGGAATTGGGAAGAGACATTAGCAGAAAAATAAGAAAGAATCAGCACTTGGTAAGCAGAACATCTCCTGTGGTGCTGCTCTTCTGTACAAAGCAAATGTGCAAGACCCACAAAAGTATAAAATGGCTGTTACAAAGATATAAGGTGGTTTAAAGGGACACTCTATATTCAGAACTAAAATAGTAAGGGCAATTTATCATTCTATGTATGCCAATTTTCTGGTACAAAAAAAACCCCTCACAAATGTTTGCACAAAAACATGCCACCCATTGTCGAGAGTTGGCATCCTGCAGTTCAACAACTTTACATCAGAAAACGAACACTAAGGCTTCGTTCACACGGCTTATTTTGCCGCGGATTGGCACTGTACTGCGCGCCGGATTTGCAGTACGGCGCCAATCCGTCGGAGTCATTACGGTAATCCACTGCTCTCATAGAGAACAGTGGATTCCGTCGCTCCTCCCCGCTCGGCGAATCCGAAAGTGACATGCACATTATTTACGGTGCGTACGCGCCGTAGATAATGCATTGTCTATGGGGCTGGGTAGCGGTGCCCCCGCCGCACACCGGCCCCGCCCCCGTCCCGCCCCTTATTCACGCCGGATTTGCGAGCGCACAAATCCGTCGGGAATAAGCCGTGTGAACACGGCCTAAGGGCGCATCCACACGGCAGTGGACAAATACCGGCCGGTATTTGTCCTGTTTTGCGGCCGTCCCCACGGCCGTGGGGGGGGGGGGGGGGGGGGGGGCGGCTTTTCTCCGCGATGAGTGGAGAACAGCCCTCCCCCCTCCCATTGAGAAGCACACATTCTGTCCGGTTTTCGGACGGAAGATTGTGCTTCTACAATGTTTTGCCGCCGGACCACCGGCGGCAAAACCGTCAGACGGCAGAACCCATGCAGTGGGGACTGCTGCACGGGTTTTTCCATAGAGCACATTTTCGGCCGGTTTTTCAGGCGGTCTGAAAAACCGCAAACCGGCTGAAAAAGCGGCCGAAAACCCTTGCCGTGGGGACATGCCCTAAGGGAGACATGTATGGAACTAGGTGCATTGAAGTTCATTTTCTCATCTATTTTTCAGTGTATAATGCACCTGAATGTATTAAAGTGCTTTTTGAGCGATTCTAAATGGTGTCTAAAGTTCATCACGTCTCGCCTATGTGTTTGGCGCATTGTGGAACTTAGGCGCATAAGTAATGTGCTAAACATGTACAAAGGCTATAGATAAGCTGGAAAAAAAAAAAGAAACGTCATTAGAATAGCCTGTCCGGGAATAGAAACTATAGTAGTGATCTGGCTGGGTGGGGCACAGGTCCCAGCAACACCTGTGCTGGCTCTTGCTGTATGTAGAATAAAGGGTGAGAGAATCAAAAGTGCATTTCAAATTTAAAAATGTAAAAATCTGAACATAGTCAGCGAGTTCTTTAATGTAAAATTAGTTTTAGATTCTTATAGGAGATATTTTTAGATTTTTGGGATATTATATATGATCACATTTTTATTAAATTTTATATAGTTTGATAATTATCATAAGTTACTTTTTATTATTTTACTGGTGTAAGTTGAGAAATATTGGATACTTTTTTTTCCCCCTAACAGCAAATCTAGCTCCACTTCGACTCCTCAGGCAGATCACATTAAAACAGGTCTGCCTGTTCGAGCAGTAATGCACTAGTTTTGCCGAACCACATTCATATGTGTCTAATAATAAGAGTGTGGTGCGACACATCCCCAGAACGCCCCTCATGTTAGGCGCAATAAAAAGTGTTGAGTCTTACGAACAATGCGCCTAACACAATTATTAGGCACATTAGACATCATAGCCGGCTCACTTTGGCCAATTTGACGCCAGAGAAGGGTGAAAAATCTGATCATACATGAGGCATCAAGTATATTAACGGGGTTTTCCAGCAAATAAAAATGTGAGCATGGATGGGTAAAAATAAATAAAGTTCCACTCACCCACAGATCCCATTGGTGCTTCTGAGCTCCCGGCTATCTGCTCCACTTCACTTCCAGGTTCTTGCCCCAACACACAGGAAATGCACGTGCTTTATTCATGGAGGACGAGTCTCTCCCAGGTGTCTGGACGAGATGTCAAGAGGAGCGGATCGCCAGGAAGCTCCCGAACAGCTGTGGTGGGGGACCTATACGCAAGAATAACTTTATTGACCCACCCTAGCCATAATGAAAAATACATTTTATTTGCCTGACAACCCTTTTATAAGAGGCCTCTGTCCTTTCCTGACTACAACTGGCACAGCTTTCTCCAAACCTTTATTGCCCCCCATTAACATTGGCGATTAAAAAAAAAAAAAAAATACAGTCTCAAATAAATTTATCCCACTTGTTTTTGTGTCATCAAAATTTTTTTTTTTTTTAAAATTTTGATATGCTTTATATCAGAGGTTCCCAACCCTAGTCCTCAAGGCACACCAACAGGTCATGTTTTCTGGCTTTCCTTAGCATTGCACAGGTGAAAGTCATTATTTGTCAGTGCATTCGCACAGGTGTATCTTTAATGCAGGGGCATCTGTGGGAGATCCTGAAAACATGACCTGTTGGTGTGCCTTGAGGACTGGAGTTGGGGAACACTGCTTTATATAGTCATCGCAGTATTGAAGACCTCTGATATTTGGCATTCAGTAGGAATCTTCACGGTTTACTTCCAATAGATGAATCTGTGTTTTTGTCATATTGTGGAAACACAGATGAACTACTCGTTCAAAGACAGTCCTTAGGGTACACTGAATTCTCATCTGAAATATGGAAAACAATGAGATGAGGATTGCAGTCAAATTAGAAGCGGAGTCTGAGACAGATTCCATGCCGAATCCGCGTCCAAATCAGCCGTGTAAATAAGAATTAAATGACATTTTAAACAAGTGTCAAACAAACTGTTAGAAAGCTTTCACACAGACCGATGCATTCCCATTTGGGGAGGAATGATCATTCATGCAATCACTTATCCTCAAGTTTGCATTATGATGACCAGACATACCCTGCTTACATGAAGGGCTGTGGAGTCAGAGTCTATTTTGCAGGAGTCGGAGTCGTCATAAAATTGACCGACTCCGACAATATATAAGTTGGTCCAGTTAGTTCGATGCAGTGCAAAGAGCAAGAGGAATTGGGTCCAGCTAGTGCGACTGCTCCCATATCTTCAGCCTCATCACATGAAGAGTGTAATTGATGACATGGAGCAGGCAAAGCTCTGCTCCAGGGGAAACGATTCTGCTCCCAGGGCAAAAAGTTTGTCAGCAACATTTTTCACCTCCCTTCAAAGAAGTAGAAGAGTTCAACCCATTCATCAAAACTAACTGGGGGCTGGGGCCCATTCCTTTTATACCCTGCCCATTGTTTAGAGATGTTGCCCCTGTGGTCACCGCTTTGCCCCCAACCCAAGTTAGTGTAGAGAGGCTGTCCTCTAGCCTGGAAATGAGATCAGATGTGAGGTCATGTATGCAGTATCTGATGGAGGAAATGCCATTTCTCTGTTCCCACAGCGTTTTGCATATTTCCAATTTTTTTGTGTTCTAAAGTCATATCCAATAAGTATATTTTACACTGACAAGAAAAATGGTAAAAATTTTTTTAAACTTTTTGACTTTAGGCTCTATATCTCACCATCCACTACAGTTTGTACATGAGGCTACTGAAAATTTTATATACGTCATTTACCTATCTTATACATGAATTTGACTTGCAAGTATTTAGCATCTGCTTATTTCTGCAGATTCTTTCCTGTAACTGCATTTTTACTGTTTTGCTCCTAAAAATCTAAATATTTTGTTAGTATTTGGTAAATCCACCTTTGGTTTTCAATACTGCCTGAATCTTTCTGGGCTCGGATTCAGATTCAAGCAGATCTTGACCAAAATCTGATCCCAGGTCTCTTCTACACATTCCCAATGTTGGTGCGGACTGGACTTGGATACAAATACAGCTTTTTCTTCAACTCTACCCACAAGTGTTCAAAAGATCAAAAAATGTTACCATTTGCTTGTCAGTGTCTGTTCTACCTAATAGCTTGATATTGTATCATAAGGTGATAAACAGTCTGATGTTACCATTTTACTACTAAAGTAATCACTTAAACATGCGCCGTGTATGAGGGAGTCGGGAGTCGGAGGTTTGGGAAATTGAGGAGTCGGAGTCTGGGCTTTGGTGTGCCGACTCCACAGCCCTGGAGGAAAAGACCCGGAATGCCCAAGGCAGATTTTTGTCTTGAGCACTTATCGTTGTGTAACATGCTTTAAAGAATTTGACATGTCAAGCCTTTGATGGTGTGGACATTATGCGGCAATAATACTTGTGTAAAATCAGTGTCATGTGAAGGACACCGATTTTACATAGTGTGCATTGTAAAACACTTTACACTCTGTTCGCTCGTGGACTCTGGATGTGGCTGTGAAGGATCCTCGTCCAAACCGGTCATGTGAACATCCCCTTACAGACAGGGTATGTTCACACAGTATATTGGGGGACGTACTCTACGCGTCGCAATACGCCGGGTGTTTTGGAAGTACGCGCTAAACAGGTCACTTCTTTCCTCCAGCGTACAATATGATCGTATTGTATGCTGGAATAGACTACGCGTAATTCATAGTTCTCTATGAATATTATGAGTTACGGAAATTGCGGAGCGCAAATACGCGTCAAAACTCGCACTGCAATTACGCCGTGTGAACATACCCTTAGAGACCTGTTGACCATGCCCAAAAACATTGATTGACAGCTTTTCTTGCATCTTTGTGTGTACAGAGCAAAAACTGTCCATTGTATTTGGGCAGGTGGAGACTCAATTTGGTCATTTTATATTTTCATGGTTTTTCCTCAAAAACAAAACCATATAAACCTATATATCACTGAGCTCATCAAGTCCCTCTATCACATCCTGTTCTCAGACAGGGTAGCATAAACCATCAGACAAGTTCCCATTAAGCTTGCAAAAATTGGGATGTGTGGATTTGCTCTAAAGACATCACAAATATTTCTGATTCTTTCCGCATCCTGTTCCAAACACAAAGTAAACTTTCAGAACAGTTCAATTCCCTCCACTTAATATGCAAAAATTAAATGGAACGGTAAATAAAATGTCACTTGGGGAAGTGTCGGTCATGTTATGTCAGAAGTCAACAAGATCTGGAGTGTCAGATAAAAATAAATGTTAATCACGGTAATTACAGCCTCATTATGATCCCATCTTGCTGGCTTTCATTAGGTCTGTCCCAATCTTGCTGATTAACAAATTAATGCGCTCTATGAATGTAATTATTTTTGAAATTCCCGTCCTTCAAACCTTCTCGCTGACTCTTGAGAAGCTGAAAAGGTTGATTTAAGACATCAGGTTTCTGACAGGTGGAGTAAAGCGACGTCATGTACTCATCACACAGATCAGTTGACATCTTGTTCTTTCGATGCTGTCATTTACAGATATAAATGAGCTACATTTCCTTGTCAGCATTGTCTCACAGCTCTGGATACATTCATTCTTCCGACAACAGTAACAATTACATTCTTAAATGTTCCTGGTGTGGAATTTTCCATCATATTCGAGATGCAGGGTGATGGTTAGAGCAAGAGCACCTTTAAAAAGCAGGCTATACCTAAGGTGTCAAACGCATTTTCCCAAGGGTAGCATTGGTATTATGGTTTCTCTCCAAGGCCCTCGGAGGGCAGAGTGTCTGGGTAGGGTTCTAGGAGCTGTGCCACCACCTGTGAGTTGCTAAAACAGAGTGGCATGGGAGATGCACACCCAGAGCTCCGAGTCCAATATAGCATACACTCCTTATGCCGGTACCACCATCTCTGGGGAAAGGGGAGAGCTGGTCCTTCTGCCTTTGGATCTTGTCCTTTCCTGCTCCGTGTCACATAAAAAGTAGTTGGCAGGTCAGATTTGGTGTGTACGACATATATGGTTTATACCCTCTGCTCAACATGAATGTTTTAAAAAACACAGAGTAAACTGGGCCCCTTTCCAAATGGGGAAATCAACCCCCGGTGGGTTTTTAAACTGGGCCTAATATTCAGTTTGCTGTTCTAGCAAAGAGGACCTTAGAGATCTCCCACTATGTCTAATTTAGTAAATACATGTGTTGCGATTATTCTTTCTAGAAACGTATCACTGAATTAGTCATCTGGGTGTCCCCATTCCAGTTTTCAAAGGGGGCGTATCCCTGCACACACCGACTCTGCATACACGGATTGGACAATGTCAGACTGTGCAGGGACACACCCAACTGACAGACTCAGGCACACAATTCTAAGAGGAGTAACAGAGGAACAGCACAACACCGAGCTAGAAGAGAAGATGCTCCAGAATTGGTATTTTCATAGGGAACACAAGGATACTAAAAGACACGGCAAGAATGAACCCGTCTTTTAAGCACCCTAGCCAAAATAAAGTGGCTTCTGTGGCTCCCACAGGCATCAGTACATGGGGCATATACCCCACCCCTGCATTATAGCCTTTCCAGTGATTGAGGAAGAACTCAAAATGGAACAAAGTGGATACAGACCCAGTGGTGGATACCTCAGCAGCACAGAATATTTTGAGAGGTGTGTGCCGATCTTGTAAGGGTATGTTCAACCGGCTTATTTTGGAGCGCATTTCGCGGCGTACTGCGCTTAATACGCAGGGAAATGCGCCCCATAATTACGGTAATCCATAGCTCTTATAGAGAAGTATGGATTACGCCTCCTCTCCCCGCTCCTACGATTGTAATGTACGCACGGAGAGATAAGTGACATGTAATTTATTTGCGGCGAATAATCAGCTCTGATCAGCGACTCCCAAATCACCCGGCGTAAGTGCGGCGCGTACTGTATGCGCCGCAATTACGCCGTGTGAACATACCCTAAGAGGTTACAGACTACCGAAGGTCACAAGGTGGAAGAATCAACCTTCCCCAGCAGCACGGAGTACAAAATACATTCATGGTGCTGATCTTATGTGGGGGGTGTGAGGTGTCTACATATTGTATGTAAGTGAGGACATGAGCATGCATCATGATGCAAGGAGGAGAATGAACACTATTTGAAGGTCACAGTTACATAAAAGAAAAATGTGGTTCCTTCCTGTAGGATAAACAAGTGCTAATTGTGTAGCAGGTCAAAAAGCCAGTCACATGATAGAAGGAGCAGGTTCTTCCCAGCTGCACAGTGTATTTCAGGAAAGAAGTATTTTGACCTTTTGGGAAGTCCCATACTGAGAGCTACATAGTGACCTCTCCATCCTGGTCAAGGTGCTAGAGCAGAAAGAGGCGGTCCGTAACCAAGGGAAGCTTGTGTACACAAGCAGGAGATTAGAATTACAGATCTTAAAGTCAGTTAGCGGAACAGGATGAGGACACAAAGCTTGAGGAGTATACAATTAAATATCTTACTTTTTAAAAAGCTTGAGATCCACTGGCAATGAGAAGAGAGATGTATATTGGTGGCTATGTACTGCTATGAGGTTAACGGAGCACTAGCCATGACACTCATAGGTTTAGACATCAGAAAGGCCAGCAATACATGTCATAACCCCTGCCAGCCCTCGTCAGGAGACAAGAACCCGGCAGAAATCTACGATATGTTCATTTCCCCTTAAACAAAATTATAATAAACTACCAATTATAGATTTAAATGGCGGCCGGCCTGTGACTGTGGAAAAAGATTGCACATTCTTCAAATTAGTTCTTAATTGCAGTTTATAATTCTTGATAATGAGTTGTCAAAATGAGCTAAAGCGCCAACCCCGGGACTCTCACAATATGTGCTGATTACATCCAAACCACCAGACAGGTTTTAAAAAAAAGCTTGCAAAAATTTCTTTTTCCGGAACTGCTGCAGTCCAGGAAACCGACAGGGGTTAGGGGGAAAACAGAAAATTTCACCCCCTAAATGAAAAATTCTGGAAAATCGGGTAAAGGTTCCATCAAACCGATGTGCTTTTCACGGGGCTATACGGTTCAGCATAATCAACATATGCTACAAAGTCAAGGGAACTTTTAGGCGACCGATTATAAAAAAAATAAAAAAATATTGCAAAAAAATGGACCTTCAGCTTTCAGAAGCCGCGAACTATATGGAGAGAAGTGGTAAGAAGCACGGATCATCTCCGGCAGATCTACCACAGGTCACTTTCTTTTTCCTATGCTAAACATGACTGACCAGCATTGAGGGGTCTTTCCTATCTGTTTTGCAGAGCCTGTTCTTCACTGCCAGCTTCAGCCTCCCACTTCCTCTTCAGGTTGTGCGTGGTTTAACAGTAGTGACTGACACTTCAGACTGACATTTCTAGTAGAAGAGTTTAAACAGTAGGGCAGAGGCTACACAAGTCTAAAGGGTTAAAAATGGTCAGTAACAGATATAATAAGCTCCTTTGCTGCTAAGAGGACACAGCAGAGAGTGACCTCTCCATCCTGGTCAAGGTGCTAGGGCAGAAAGAGGCGGTCCGTAACCTAGGGAAGCTTGTTACAAAAAGAA
>JAODAL010077639.1:0-13199 GCA_025379985.1 Phyllomedusa bahiana | reverse complement strand
TAAAATGGGAAAAGTCCATCATTTAAATGGCAATGACAATCGTGTAAAAGCAGTGAACAGATCACAAAATTCACAATTTCCAAATTTTTCTCAGGGCCCTACAAAGGGGGAAGGGCAAAAAAAAATATGGCACTTTTTGCAAGAAAGCACCACATGCTACAAAGGTTTTGGTCTGAATTGCGCTAAAACCTTGAATTTATCCTGTGTTTCTTGCTAAAAAAGGAAATGTACATCATACAACAGCCCCCGTGTTACAACGGATAGGGACTAAATTTTTAAATAGGCCATGTTCACACCGCTTTTTTTGGGGACTTTTTCATCCAAATTCCCCGTAACTGCCAAATTACCTGAAAACGTCCCAGCTTAGGGTAAACACATTCCAAAAGGAACTAGGGATCACGCCCCTCCCCCCTCCGCACAATACGGCGGGGGGGGGAAGAAGTGACATCTATTTTATTCACGGCGTAACCCCGTGGTATGCATGTCATGGGGCCACCCCCCCCTCCCCCCCCCCGTCACAGGGCAATTTGCGGGCAAATCTCCCGCAATTAACCGGGGAAAACATGCCCATTGTGGGGAAGGTATATTTATTAAAATGTAACTCAACAAAAATTTTTTTTTATTTTTGGGTAGTGCAAGAAGGGTTTTTACTATTTTTGCTTCTGTGCCCTTTAAGAAGATTTTCACTTTTTTTTCCCCCTCATTCTGCTTTGGCATACGGGAACTTGTCGTTCCAAGCTACTTCTGCTGGGGAACATGGTTTACAAGTCCAATCCCCATAATCTCTGTTTGAATTTTGGAAAAGATGTAAGTCGGAACGGTGTAAGTCGGGGACTGCCTGTAATAGAAATATGTGATATACATTGTTGGTCACCCTAGGGAAAATAAACCATACCCATTCCCTTTAAAAAAATCATGGGCTACCGTTCCAATAAGAAGCTTCAAGCCACTCTCTGTCGCCAGTGGGTCAGGGCCAAAGGGAGCCCCCACTTCCTTTAAAACCCTTAAAGGGTTGTCTCATACAAGGATTGCTTTTTATGTTAAAGATCTTTCAAAAAACAATCACTTTTAAATAGTCCATTTAAAATTTTTTTCCCACCATTCCTAATTCCCACTTGTGGGGCGCTCACTCCCCCCAGGGTTCTATAGCTACAGACCCTTTTAATCTCTCTGAAGGGTGCCAGCATGTTGCTATCTACAGAAATGGTTTTACTGCAGCCCCAGTGGAAGCCAATAAACACCCCCTGAAAAAAATGAAACCAAAAAAAAATAGGACTGAGGAAATGAATCGATTAATGAGACAAACCCCTTTAAAAGCGGGTTAAAAATAAAAATTTATTTCTATAGCGCCCAAAATATCCGCACACTTTTCAAATTCAAGGGGAAACATACAGACATTACACATTAAAAGTACACAAATGAACACAAGGGGTGAGGGCCCCCTCGTGAGAGCTTTCAATCTTTTAGGGGGGGATGGGGGAAACATACGGTAAGAAGTGCCAAATTTAAAAAAGGCCAGCCCTGTTTCATAAATAGGGGGTTTTCATAAAAAAGGGTGAACCTGCCCCCCCCAAAATACATTATATACAATAATGCCCCTTGAGTGCCCAAGTGCAGGGGTGACAGATGTGTGTGATACAGTTAGGATCTTGGGGGCCCCTAGAAATTTTTTGGGCCCCCTTAAAACTGAGGTTGTGAATTTCCCATCGCCGCGGTAGCATATTCCAAGAATTGGTCCGCACTGTAAATCTTGTAACGGCAAAAGGGGGTTCGGATATTGATGAGTGTAAACCTGATATCATCAGCAAGCGGAGAAAAGGGTAGGGCGGTAACAGGCAGGAGGAGATTGGGGAGAGCACGCTGTGAAAGCTTTATGGGTGAGAGTGCTGATTTTTAAACTGTTATCCGTATGGGGGCAACCAGTGCAGTGACTGCCCGGGGGTGGGGCATCAAAAGCGTTGGAGAGAAAACAAGCCTGCGCTGCATTTGGAAAATTTGGGAAGGGGGAGATTTTGCAGAGGGGGAGACCGATAAAAAGGGATTCGTGTCAAGACAGAAAGAAAAAAGAATAATGAATTTTGAGTCTTTTCCCACGGGGAAAAAATGGGGGTTTTTTGGAGATATTTTGAGGTGGGGTAACGGGGAGGGGAAAGGGGTTTGGGATTAGGGGGAGAAGTCAGATCAAAATCCAAAAAAAACCCCTAACCGGCCTGCTCCTAGGAAATGGGGGTACCACATAAAAACAAAATGAAGGGGGGAGTTGGTTGTAATGGGGGGAAAGACAAGAATTGGGGTTTTTCACTTCAGTTTTCCCAACCACAGCGAAAATAACTTCCATTCCAGGAAAGGAGTATAACCGACATGGTTCCACTAAATGTAATTGTTTTTTTTTTTTACATTTTTTTATTGGAGTTATACAACCTTTTTTAAAAATTTGTTTTAAATAAACAATAACAAAAGTATGTCAAAATTTTGGACTACAAAAAGGGGCGCAACATTACCCAAAAAAAGGAGTTCATATAGCTTTGGGAGAAAGGGGAAAACCCAGAAAGTGATCACCCCCCAAAATTTTTTTATGCTGTCATATCTATATTAATTATAGTTTTAAGTGAATATAGGTCTATTATGATACATATGCCTATATTTCAAATTAACCCATTGGGACCATTTATTTTTGGCTCTTGTTGCTTAATATCGAGAAACAATCAAGCTTGTTTTAGAGTGAAATTTCAAATTAATTAATTACCTCTCTCATTGCCAAAGGAGCCGGAAGAGTCCATTGTAGAGAAATTAGTAATCTGGTGGCTACTACAGTATGATGCAAGGTATGGGGTATACGGGAAAAGTTTCTAATGGGGAATACGAAAATTACCAATTCTGGATGAGTCTAAGGGATATTCTTTTAATCTATTAAAGGAAGGGATGCCTCCATTTTTTTTCTTGCACCCCCCCTCCTCCCAGCTGTTAATAACGCAGCTTGCAATTTGGGGTTTTTTTATTTTTCTCTCTGGAAAGGGGGGTCTGTTACCCCAAAGAGAAGTCTGAATTTGGCTCTATTTAAGGGAAAGATAGCGTAGGACCACCCACCCGAATCACCTTGTCCCGGGGTGGTTAAAAATTTTTTTTACAAAATGTGTGAACTAAGAAACAAAGTTTTTTTTTCAGTATCTAAGGTATTTTCACACCATTTGTCAGTCCCCGTACCCGGGACGTAACTGGGCCCCAATACCCCAAAAACGCGCGAGAATACGGTACTTCATATCTCTCAATGAGAGCTATGATTATCTGTTCTTTCCCCCAGTGAAGAATACGCGCCCGTGAAAAGCAATGACAAGTCAAGTCTCCCCGGGTTAGCCTGGAAGGGAATTTGGGAGAGCTTCAAAGGGCCCCCGGGCTGCGTGCCCTTTTGAGGGGTGCGGACTATACGGCCGCACATCGGTTTTGAAACATGTCCCTTTTTGTCTGTGAAAAACCTTTGAATTAAAATTTTTAACTTTAAAATATAGTGTTTCAGTGATTGGGCAACTCCACCACATATACAACTATGACCCAATCGAGCCACATGATCTCCGTCAAAATTTTTAATATTCTGTTGACATATGTGCAATGCTATTAGGCGTCAAATACCGCCTTAAAGGGGTATAAAAGGGTAGCTTTTAACATGTAGGGAATGGTAAATGAAGACTTTTTCCAAATATATTGCTTTGTTTATTTTGCTTTGTGGAGGTGATAAGTGAGATTTTATCTGCTCTGAGTGCACAAATGTTTCTCTGGTTACCACCCTGCTCTCCCCTTCTCTCTCTGCTGTTTGTCTTATCTGAGAGCAGGGAGTGATGTCACCACAGGTCAGCACCAGGGCCTTTCCCAGGGGCAGGCAGAGGCGCTGAGTGCAGTGAAATGTGTGTGATGGTGGGGGAAGGGGTGCCGCGGGTGGAGTCATCTCTCTATGCAGCGCTGCCTCTCCTTGGCTTTCTGTTTTGATTCTGTCACTTCTGAACAGGAACGTCACCCCTGCTGCACTGGGCGAGGGAAGATTTATTTTTTCTTGCATAGATAGATTATTCTGATGCAAGTTCACAGGTGTCCATGTATGTCCTTAAACCCCTCCCCCGTGTGTTAAATACATTGACTAATCTGATTAGTCTATGGCTGTAGAATGTACAATGTGACGCTTTGGCCTGGGTTAGCCTTCTTCCGGTTAATGCCAGGCTCTTCCTTTAGCAGCATTGCATGCTATACACTGCAGCCGCTCGCACATGTGCCACCAGACTCTCTTCCTACAAATATGACTGCAATAAAGCCAACCCGGGCTGAGGTGTTGCAAGTATAAGATTCTTGACTCAAAAAACGTACATGTTCTAACCTTCATACATTTAAACTTAACAAAAACCTATAAAAATGATTCTAAAAAAATTACATAAAAATAACATATCACAAAAAAACGCGAAAATATTAGTAAAATAACGGAGAAAATGAAAATGGGCTTGATCAGAAAAAGGTGGGGGGAGGGGACGGGCTGGGCAGGAAGTGTTTGTTGGTAATGGGGGGATCTCCACCCTGAGTCCATTTTAGCCTAGGAACAGCCCTGGTCAGCACACAGAACTGCCGACTACTTGAGAGCAGAGTGTGTTATCTCTAACAAATAAAGGAGATTAATTACTTTTGTTTGCTCTATAGATAAGATCCCCTGCTCTCATAGTGCAATTAGAAGAGCTGTGACTAAGAACCTCATATATTACTCTCTGCTATAGAACCACCCACAGCCTGACCAGGAAGAGACAGGAAGCATGAATCTGAAGCTGCTTTCAGCTCTATGAAACAGCATGGTGAGACAACCCCTTTAAGTGCAGTTTCCTCATTAGCTCTATGTGATCAACACATCTAGAGAGTTTAAATGGTATCGATGATTCCTTCAACCAATCATACCTTCGTCTCTGGTAAAGGTTTTATCAAACTTTTTTTCCTGTTTAAAGGGGTTTTGCCACCATGTAATGTTGACGTGGGAACCTCCAAAATGGGTATTTTATCACTTTTCTAAATATATGTGATTAAAAAAAGTGAAAACTCTGAGAGCTACAGCATTTCTCAACCCCCCTTGGTTATCACAAAGCTTCCCCTAGTCACGACCCAGGAGCTGAAAGGCCGCGCTTGCGTGAATCACTTCTTATCTGATGACAGGCAGAATGAATGGTCTTTTAAGGCACCGGGTAGCAATATGTTTTCTTTTGTATACAGAATAACTAGCTGTAGTGTTTTTTAGATCCCTGCTTTATCTGATGAAGAAGCTTTCAATCTGCTGTTTAGAATAGGTGTTCTCTTTTGTATACAGAATTCACAAGTTATAGTGTGATTATTTGAGTGAACATGTCACAGGATCCCCTTATGCAGGCTCTGTGCTCTGGCTGTGTGTGTCTGTGTGCGTCTCTGTCTCTTTCAGCTCTCTGATTTGTTTACATTACATTAGCTTCTTAGCAGATAAGGTTTCTCCTGACAGTGCCGTCTATGAGGCTGTGTCTTGCTGTATTGAATCCACTGTTGTACTGTTTATTAGTTCACTTAAGTTTTGAGACGCTCCCTTGGATTCCTCACTACCCCCCCCCCCCCTCCCCTCTCCCTCTCTCCACTGCAGCTTCATGACTCAGCGTGATTTGTTGACATCTTGCTCTCATACTGAACGGAGGTCAGTACTTGGTCTGGTGGCAAATCCCCTTTAAGGGCATATTTGGGTTTAGTATTTGTGATGTTGCGCTCCCCCGAGGGGTACGCAAGGTCAGCTGGATACAGTTTCACAGTTAACTCCTGTCCACACGGGCACAAGAAGACCCAGGAGTACGAGAGGATACCTCACTCGCCTACAACCCTGAATGGCTGGGAGAGATCTGTTTACTGGTGAAGCAGAGCTCTGCCAGCCCGGTAGACTGCCACCAGTTCCTCATTAGTTACAAGCCTGGCCTGCTGCAGACTGATAACCAGACCAGGAACCTGCCCAGGGGTAGCGATACATTCGAGACCGAGAAGACGGACACATGGTTCGGCTTGATCGGAACAATAGAACAACTCAGGATCAAAGTTTATATATTTTAATTGCCTTATTAGCGTACTAGACAAATAATACATACATAGGGATATAGCTATACATATACTGGTCAGAGGTGCAACTACAAATAGGATATAGGTACAGACAAAAGAAGCAGCCATATCTGTTGTTACCTTAGGCTGGGTTCACACGGCTTATTTGCAGGGCGTAATTACGTCCCGCTATTACGCCGTGTGGCTGGGTGCGGGAGCGGGGGGCCGGCACCTCGCCAGCCCATAGACTTGCATTACCAGCGGCGCGTATACGCCGCTAGTAATTCACATGTCACTTATCTCCCCCCTCGGCGTATTCGCCGAGCAGGGAGAGGAGACATGATCCATAGTTCTCTATGAGAGCTGTGGATTACCGTAATGACTGGGACGTATTTCAGCCGTAATTCGCGCACTACGGCGCGTAATTACGGACTGAAATACGTCCCATTTTAAGCCGTGTGAACATAGCCTTAGGTTATCTTGGTGCAGGGCACACATGGGGGGTGAATGTGGCCTCCTAGTGGCTGCTCTTGGGATGCTGGTGCATGTACCCCCCTTCCAATAGAGACAACACTGGGCCCAGGTGATCCTCTCTCTTTTCATTATACTGGGACATCCCACATCACATCCCTGTCACACCCCTGTCCAATCCTGTCATCCCCCTGGGACGGTCTACATGCTCCTCCAATACAGGGCCATGCTTGTTTCTAGCTTAAGACACGAAATGGACTATAACTCAACATGGAAATGGTGCAGAGCTGCAGCATAGGTATGATCACAACCGGATGGGTCCAAGCTACGACTAGGTACCAAACACTAGGTCGCTGCTCTGTTCCTGGTACCAGTTTCCCGTTTCTCCCTGCCCATTGGTCCTAGAAGTTGGGGTGTGCTTGTGACGTACGGTTATTCCATAATTCTTTATGGAAACTCAGCACTGGGTGTCTGCCAAATTTCCTTTGATGCTTTGCCTCTTGGAGCAGATGTCAATCCTGGCCAAGGTGCTAACCAAATTATTGAGAATCCTTTGAAGCTCGATTCCCTGCTGGGACGCTCCCCTATCTAGATTGGGAACTGACAGGCCTTGCATCTAAATTGAGGGATTTTAGCTTTTTTTGTAATTGAATGCTTCTTCAATGACATGTGTTGAACAATGGGGGAGCTTAGGTGAAGTTCTGAATCCTGCAATATGACTGAGAGGGAACTTGGGTGAAAGTTACAAAATTGGGGTGACTTTTGTCATGTTCCTCACAGAAACCATATAACAGTTGGCTTTTAGTGGGTCAACTATCGGGATTTCTCTTGGTCTACAACAAAAAAGAAGAGCTTATATATGACTCTCCATTCTGTTGTATGGAATTTCTGAGTATAGGTGAGCAGTGTGTTCGGTTGTGCACGGAACTCCCATTGAACAGAATGAGTGTTCAACTGGCTCTATATTCTGCTCCGTAACTTTTAGTGGCCTTTCCAAGATAGAGGTGGTCCCCTGAGGTGAGATCCACCCCTATCAAACTTTGATGGCATACCCTAGCGATATGCCATCAAAGTCTATGGGGGAACACCCACTTAAAGGGGTTGTATCATTTCATTAAATGGTCTTCAGAATAAGGGGACAGTGAAAACAAGTACCTTTGCAATTGGATGTCATTAGCAATCCTCGCTTGTTTTCACAGTTTTCCTTATTTTCTGATTCTGTTTACACTGATATCCAGTGCTGGTCGGATCCCTCCTCCTTGCATTTCACTAGCTGAGAGCTCATTTACATTCTGTCAGCCCCCCCCCCCCTTCCCTCCTGAGGTATTCACGGAGCTTGCATTCCTGTCTTTCACTCAAAGTAAGGGATGGCACATTTTCACTCTGCACAGCCAGAAAGAAACAGAATAACAATGGAGGGCTTCTGTAATCAGGAAACAGCATAATTGTGTGTCGATCCCTGCCTCTCCTGAAATAGAAGGGAGATCTGTGCATTTCATTGAAAGCTGGATTCAACTGTAACAAATCTCCAGCTGTGAGAGGAGAAGAGATCAGTGCTCAGTCTAGATTGATTGCAGCCTGTGTTATGTATACAGCTCTTACAAAATAAGACTGATAGTGAGAGACACAGTGACATGTGGATTCAGAGAGGGGGGTGGGGAGTCTCAGGAGCCAGCATGAACAGTGAAGGGGGGGGGGGGTGATGTCACCCAGCTGGGAGGAGAAGTAACGCCCCTGCATTTCCAGAGTTGAGAAGCTGAGAGCAGTGTGAATCAGCCAAACTAAGGAAGCGATACACCCCCTTTAAGATTATTCCAGACCACAAAATGAGTATCCTATAGATTAGACCATACTCCAAACTACATGACAAAACTGCTTACAAAGCATGTCACTAATGTAGTGCTATGCTTGGAATCCCTCTACTTGGAAGGGAACATACCGCAGGGCTGCAGCAGAGATTCATATTCATTTTGCTAGGAGTATCAATAAACGTTTGACAGTGATGACTTAACCCCAATGCCCCTTGAAGTTAACTTGAAGCTATCTTGCACAGGTGCCTCCCTCTATAGCTTTTTAAAAAACCACAGATGTTGCTCTATTCCCCATGAAGGTATAAGATGACTATGGCACAAGGTAGATAATGGAGTACAACACATACCATATCTCTAATATATACATAAATAAAATGCAATATGGCACCGTGTACAGATCCGTAACTTAACCCCTTAAGCCGAACACCTGAAATGTAGTTAATGACCAGAACCTTTTTTTAGTTTTTGCCTCCTTGCGTTTCAACAGTTGTAACTTTTTTATTTTTTCAATAACGCAGTTGTATGAGGTCTTGTTTTATTCGAGACTATTTGTACTTTATGGGGGAATAGTTTAAGTTCACTTATAAATAATTGCAGAATTTTTTAAAAATTTTTTTTTTTTTACATTTTACACCATTCACATTTCACACTTAATGTGTTAGATTAATTCTACAGGATATTACGCTCGTGTGGATACCTAATATGTGTAGTTTTTTTTCTGTGTGTAATGTATGCATAATTATTTTTTATTAAATATTTATTTTTATTTTCTTTTTTTATTAATGTTTTTTACTTTTGTTTTAAATCCCATGAAAGGAGAACTTTTTTTTTTTTACACTTAGTAATGTATTAGCATATTCATATATGCTAATACATTCTAATCTGTGTCAGTCTGACACAGGCAGTGTTCAGGACAGCACACAGTTTGTCCTGGTCACTGGCTTCTTACACAGACAGCCCTGGAGATACTCTAGGTCCCCAGGGCTGACTGTGCAGCCGTTCCCCGGGTACTGTCGGGTCACCGGGTGTTCCGATCACCCAACAGAGCAGGGAAACCCTTTGATTGCGCTGCGGTGGCGATCCACGGCAATCCAAGGGTTAAAGCACCAGGGAGCGGAGGTTCTCCCGGTGCTCCCAGGGGCTGCGCTGGGATCAGGACTGTGTAGTACAGCCCCGTTCTCAGCGCTGCTGTGGTGCCAGGAGCCACAAACCCCAATGTCTGCAGCGACACCAAAAGACGTTGCTGTAGACGAACGACCTGAAATGCCCGACGTCAAAAGACGGTGGGCGGTTATTAAGGAGTTAAAGCCCCTGACTTTGCCAAAATAAGAACAATTATGCTGTCAAGTTAAACTACTTCTTCCATTGTATACAATTTTGCACGCTGTAGCAGGTGCACCTTGGGGAGATACAATAGGGCCCAAATGTAAAATTTCGGGTTTGGATTCTGGAACAATTTTTGCCAAAAAAAATTCACTCCCCAAAAACCCAATTAGATGTTTTTTAGACACATCTTGCTTGGTCCAAAAGGGCAGGCCTCGTGACGGGGGCAGGCTTGTAGGTGCCAAAAATTGCCGAAATTTTGGCACAGAAGTGGCAAAAGGACCAAATAAGAATTGTAACGTAAGACTACACAGTTTTTTAAACTTTGCCCAATTAGCATATGATCAGCGGACTGGGACTAAAAAAACAGCCCCGGAACAAAACCCCCCCCCCACCCCCCAAAAAAAATCCCCCTTCAAATTTCCCTTAGGCCCGTTCACCGGGATTCCCGCGAATTTTCCGACGGATTTACGACGCAAACCGCGGGAAAAACATCAGAAATAAAACACCTATTTTCAATTTATTTCAAAAGAAAAACGGGGTCGTTCACACGACCCCTATTCTGTGCCGGATGCCCCCGCGGGTTGACGAGGCAATCCCGGACGGAAAAAATGTGCCAGTCAATTATTTCCGACGGATCACCACCAAAAATGATTGGAGATGGGAACCCGGGAAATCATTTCAAATACGTGCCACACTTAGTGTCCCCTTATTTGCAACTGATTTTCAACATTTCGAACGTATTTTCACGGCAAACCGATTAAATACTTTTTGAAATAAGCCGGTTTAACATAGCCTTAGAACCACCTCCCTTATCATGAAACCTATAATCACACAGCTCAGCTTTTCTCCCATCATAAACCCAAAAATTCACACAGCTCACTTCTCTCCCTATCATATAACCCTAATATCACAGACTCGGGTTTTCCCCCTTATCATATAACCCTAATATCACGAGCTCACTTCTCTTCTCTACATAAACCCTAAAATTCACAGACTCACTCCCCCCCCCAACAATAACCCATATATCACAGAGCCAGCTTCTCTCCTCTACATAAAAGCTACATACACAGACTCAGCCTTCTCCTCTATCATATAACCCTATTTAAAACACAAGCTCACTCTCCCCTATCATAAACCCATATATCACAAGCTCACTTCTCTTCTCCATCATATAACCCTATATTCACAGAGCTCAGCTTTCTCCTCTATCATATAAACCCAAATACACAAGCCAGCTTCTCTCCTCTACAATAACCCTATTATCCGAGCTCACCCTCCCCCTATCATAACGCACAACACAGGCTCAGCCCTTTTCCCTCTATCATAAACCCTTTTTAAAACACAAGCTCAGCTTCTCTCATCTATCATATAACCCCAAATATCACAGAGCTCAGCTCCCCCCAATTGTATATCCCTATTACCCCAACCAGCCCTCGCCTCTATCATAAACCCATATATCAAGAGCTCAGCTTTTCCTTTTATCATAAACCCTATAATCACAAGTTTTACTTTTTTCCCCTCTACAATAACCCAAAAACCCCGAGCCAACCTCTCCTCTACAAATAACCCAATATCAAGAGTTTAGCCCCCCTCTATTGTAATCCCTAAATCACAGAGCTCGCTCCTCCTCTATCATAAACCCTTATACACAGACCACTTCATCCCTCATCAAAAACCCAATAACACAAGCTCAGCTCCCCCCCATCATATAAACCCCAAATCCAGAGCCAGCTTCACCCCCTATCATAAATCCTATATACACAGAGCTCACTTCTCTCTTCTATCAAAAAAACCCCATATATCACAGAGCTCAGCTTCTCTCCTCTATCAAAAACCCTATATAAACAGAGCTCAGCTTCCCCCTCATCAATAACCCTAAAAATCACAGAGCTCACCCCACCCCTATCACAAACCCTAATTTCACAGAGCTCAGCTTTTACCCCCATCATATAATCCTATATACACAACCACTCTCTCTTTTATCTAAACCCTATAATCACAGAGCCAGCTCCCCCCCTATCAAAAAACCCATAATCCAGGGTCACCTCTCCTCTATCAAAACCCATATATCACAGAGCTCAGCTTCTCTCCTCTATCAATAACCCCATAAAAACAGAGCTCAGCTTTCTCCTCCTTAAAAACCCTAAATCACAACCAGCTTCTCTCTTCTATCATAAAACCCTATAACACAGAGCCACTTCTCCCTCTCTTAATAACCCCATATACACAGACCACTTCCTCCTCTATCATATACCCTAATACACAACCAGCTCTCCCCCACAAAAATCCTATAATCAACAGAGCTCAGCTTCTCCCTTATCAATAACCCCCCAAATACAAACTCAGCTTTTCCCTCTTCATATAACCTTTTATACCACAAGCTCAGCTCCCCTCCTCTCAATAACCCAAATATCACAGACTCACTTTTTCTCCCTCTTTATATAACCCATATATCACAGAGCCACTTCTCTCCTCATCATAAACCCTATAATCACAGAGCTCACTTCCCTCAACATATAACCCATATATCACAAGCCACTTCCTCCTCACACATAACCCTAATACCAAGCTCACTTCCTTCTCTATCATATAACCCCTTTAAAACACAGAGCTCACTTTTCTCTTCTACATTAAACCCCAAGATCACAGACTCAGCTCTCTCTTCTATCAATAACCCCATATATCACAAGCTCAGCTCTCTCCCCATCATATAACCCTAATACACAAGCTCAGCTTCTCCCTTATCATATAACCCTAAAACACAAGCCAGCTCTCAAAAAATCCAAAGGGCGGGCATTGAATAAAGAAAATACCAAAATGCTTTATTAAAGTATTGCCATAAAAAAAAAGTCAAAAAGTATTTCCGGATACATGGGACAAAACAAATCACAGGTACCTGCTTTTTTCGGGCGTCACACGCCCCAGGGTGAACGGAAAAATTGCCAGTTTGGTGTAGGACAGTTCATTTATAAGAGAAATGGCTCAACAGTATTTGGTGCAAAAACACCAAAAAAAAGGGAAAAACCCAAAAGGGCTGTCGCCCTAGGGGTTCTTTAATAAAATAGGGGGCCCAATGACCCAAAACCATTTTTTTTTCATATCATTGCAAGTCGAGGTACAGCCCACAATAACGAGCGCAACCTGACTCAAATGTATGGTGATACAACAAAAAAAAATAACGAATGTTACTGAATAAGAAGCCATATTCAACCAAAAAATGACACAAATACTCTTTCTTCCCTTCACCCCTCAGCAAAATTCAACTGAAGGCTGCGAGAGGGCTGGAGCAAAATTTCCCCTGCTACATTGCCTACGAATTGCTCCGTTTTAAGGGTTTCTCACTACAAGGAGTTTTTCTTTTTTTATTTAAAATCTAGCAAAATCAAGTCACTTGCGATATATGTCCATTACCAGATCATACCTGTTTCCTAGAACCCCTCTTGTATGGGCTGCATCTTTCCCAGGGGGGGAAACACAGACCTTTAGACAAACCGATAGGTCCACACTGGTTGCAAGCACAGA
>JAODAL010077638.1:0-13199 GCA_025379985.1 Phyllomedusa bahiana | reverse complement strand
GGGGTGACTAAAAATTGCTTTTTAAGTTTTTACGTGCAACTGCGTCAATGACAAAGCTGTATGCCCCAAATTTAAAAAACCTATCTAAATGTTTTCGGAAAAATAAAATTTTTTTTTTGCACCTTTAAATTCACCTGTGGTGACTAAAAATTCCTGTTTTCAAAATTACGGCAAGCTCTCAATGAACAAAGCTGTAGTCCCCAAAGTCAAAAAACACTATCTGAAAGTATTCGGAAATAAAATTATTTTTTGCCCCTTTTAAAATTCATTTTGGGTGACTATAAAATTGCGTTTTAAGATTTACGGCAAGCGCGTCAATGAAAAAGCTGTATGCCCCAAAAGTCAAAAAAACACGTACTGAATTGGTCGAAAAAAAAAGAAATTTTTTGCACCTTTCAATCACCTGTGGTACTATAAAATTCCTGTTTTAAATTTACGTGCAAGCGCGTCAAAAACAAAGCTGTATGCGCCAAAAGTAAAAAAAACACTATCGAAATGTATTCGGAAAATAAAATGTTTTTTTTGCACCTTTAAATTCCCTGTGGTCTAAAAAATTGCTGTTTTTTAAATTTTACTGCAAGCTGCGTCAATAAAAAAGCTGTAGTGCGCCAAAGTCAAAAAAACACGAACGTTGTTTTCGATAATACAGGGGTATTTTTTGCCCCTTTTAAATTTCACCGGGGTGACTAAAAAATTTTGCTGTTTTCAATTTACGTGAAAGGGGTAAGAACAAAGGGAAAATGGGAAATTTTTAAAAATTAACACCAAAAGAAAAAATACGATAAAAAAAGTGGAGTTTTTTTACCTAACACAGAGACCTCTTACTAGAAATTAGGTATCCTAAAAATTTTCAGGCTGCCCAATACCAGAAATTTTTCAAAGTAAACTGTTAAAAAAAAAGATATTGCAGTGCAATTCACACAAGCTTGGTAACTTTACCAGTGTTCTTTATGACTTTGTCGTTTCGCCCGCGGGGCCCCCCCCCCCCCCACACCCCTTTACTTACAGGGGTAGATGCTCCTTTAAAACCTCCCAAACTACAAAAAAACTTCCAACCAATCTAACAAAATTGTAAGGATCAAGCAAAAGTAGGGGTTTTCGGGCAGAAATAAAATAATTTCGCTGACTGTTGGGCCCACAGGCAGAGCGCACTTCCTACCCAGGACGCTGAAGAACTGAGGGGAAAACGGGAAAAACGCTTTTCATGTAAAACGAGGTCATGTATTTTTCCACCCAAAACCCCAACCATACCTCCCAGTCAGACGTCGCACCACATCTCACCCTGCTCATTCTGTAATCTATTGCTGCCGCCAAAATTACGGGAAGCGCCCGATAAGGCGCGATCTTAATAGATATGCCAGTTTTTTGCCTTTAAATTTAACGCAGACTAAAATTTCGTCACCATAAAAAACCTTTCCCAAATTTTTCAAATTTGTCAAAAAAACGTCAACACTAGCATAACTTTTTTTTTTTTTTTTATAAAACAGTTTATGAGGTTTTAATTTTATGCTAAAGTTGACTTTTTTGGGCCCCCTATTTTTGATTTACTATAAGTTAAGCAAATTTTTTAAAAAAGATTTTTTGTTTTTTTAAATGATTTTTTACACCATTCACTTTTTACACTAGGTAACTTTAGCTTAAATTTCTACAGTTATTCCTTTTTGAAACGGTACCTAAATTGAATTTAGGGTGTATTTTTTTTGTAGGCACAATATTTTTTTACTAAATTTTTATTTTTTTTTATTTTTATTTTTTTTTTCCGCCTTTTTTTGATTTTTATTTTTTTTTTAACCCCAAAAGGGGATAACTATTTTACAGATTTTTTCACTGTGTCAGTTTGACACAGGCAAAGTCGGGGCAGCCACAGTGTCCTACATAGTCCTAACAGCACCCGGGGGGCTACCCCAGAGCTGACGAACAGACATTCCCTGGGCCATGGGTCCCCGGGGACCCGATCCCCATGGGTGGGGGGAAAGCCCCTGATTATTCGTCAACAACCAGGGCAAAAAGGGGTTTAAAGCCCCGGGATTGGAGGTTTCCCGCAGCGAAGCGACCAAAGCCAAAAACTTCACTTTTTTCTCTAACTTTGCTGCAGAAAGAAGACACCCCACCCATCGCTGAGCGGGGGGTGGCCTTTAAAAGAATTTAAACCCGGGCCCTACATGACTGAAGGATAGAAAAAATTTTCCCCACTGCTTGCATGGAATTTGAAAACATTACTTTTTTACAATTTGTATTTTGACAGACACTTAAAGCTAAAAAGGGGAAGCCCTTTCCCATGACCAATGAATTGGCACAGATTTTGTGGGACATTTGATCTTTGGGCCATTAAACATTTTCCTGATCACCCAACAAAAAAGAAAAACCCAGTTTTTTGGCTGACAGATCGATTTGAAAGAAGACTTTTTTTTTTTACGTACATCCTGGACTTTTTCCCTGAATGAGCAACGATACATAAAAGGACTGAAGATTGATCGGTATAGGGTAAAAATGGACAATTGCTAGCCCTTTAAACGACAATATATTTGCTTATGTTATGCGAACAAAATTTGTAGAGGTTATTTTTGAAGACTGAATTTTAAATAAAATTAAAGTTTAAAGGCAGCGTATTTTTTTTAATTATACTCTAAGACAACCCTTTAATTTGAAAAATTTTGGCTAAAAAAAAACCCTTTTTTATCTAAATTATATGTTTAAAGAAAAAATTTGAATTTTTTTTTTAGAAAGAACAAACACCTCTCTCTCAGCTTTCATAGCTAATCCCTGTAAATCCTCACGACATTTTCAGTTTTGACAACTACGTGATCGTACAAGATGAACTTTCCCCAATGTTTTCCCCTTTAAATTTTTTCCTTCATCACCAGCCCCCACCATTACTAAACGGGGATCCCCAAACTTGTTAACTGTACGGTTTCTCTAAAAATTAAAATAACTTGTTTTTTTAAAATTTTAACTTTTTAAAAGATGCTCTAAAGCTTAACTTAGTAATTTTCCTTCAGCTCCCCATTTCTGCTCTCCCCTTTTTTTGAATAGCTTTTCATATCATTTTGCCTGCCATTTGGAAGCAACCGGGCTTAGGTTCACAGCTGCTGTGAAACCATATCTCCAGCCAGAAAGGGTCTTCTTTTTTTAGCTCATAACGAAATGGACCTCTTTGAAAACATGTTTTTGGGGGCTGTTTTATCTGGCCACCACCAAACCCTCCTTTTTTGCTGAACTTTACATTTTTACTTTCCCAAAACATGAACAAATAGACAAAACATTGGGAATCTACTAATATGACTATACAAGACACACAATGTATATGTTTTTCTTTGCATATGTCAAACAAATCCAATAAAACATATTATTGGGAAAAGTTTCCCTTTTTAACCAAAACAATTTTTAATAAAACACTTCTATCTACAGATTTCAGTTTTCCGATCAGTCTGACAAAGGGAGCAATTTAAGGCATATGGAGAATTTACGTAGACCTGGCAGCCCCAAAATGCTAGTCTAGCACAGATTTTAGAACAAGATGCAACAAATTTATTTAAATTCAGTTGCCTTTAAAATTTTTTTGCATATATGGCGGGCCATCTGCTAACAATCACTATCAGAGCTACTCCCAATTTACACAAATTTCTGGTGTAATTTTCCGCCCATAATTATGACAATTTAGTGTAATTTATATTAAATCTGTTGGTCCAAGGGAGGCCGCTTCCCATTAAACACTGGCCACTTTATCTTTACTAGAAATAGGTAGGACGTATTTACGTCCGCAAATACATCCAGATTTTCCATTGGTATCAATTCTAAGCTAATTGTTCATTCTTTTAGCCAGATTTGGTGATGTATTTGCGGACATAAATACGTCCGTAAATACAACCTGAACGAAGCCCTGGGAACATAGAAATCCTGCTTGGAGGACCACAGGTCCCAGCAAGACCTGTGCTGTGCTGGCACTTGCTGTATATAACTAAATAGAATACAAGGTGAAAGAAGCAAAATTTCATTTTGCTCTTCACTAACATGCTTTAAAGATTTTTCGCTGATTTCCAGCCTGTCTCTAAACTTAAAAAACATGCAGGCGCATTCCTTATGCGCCTAAGTTCCGCAATGGGGCCCCCACACACAGGCGAGGCGCAGGAACTTTCCTTCCCACATTTATGAGCGCACTTTGGCACCGACATAAATATGTGCAGTTTTTTCACGAAACAAACCGTGAAAACTGACGCCTCGACGCGCCGATCTTCATACATGTCGCCCTTTGTGTCTCTAATTGTAAAGTGTTGGTTATGTCTACTTTCTGAAAAGTGTCCCAGTGTTTACATATGCATCCATTTGACTAGTATAGTAATGAAAGGGGGACATGTATGAAAACTGTCCAGGTCTAAGACTTTCTTTGTTGCCTATAGCAACTAATCAGAGCCCCCTTTCAGAGCACTATATGAAATGAAAAGAAAATTGGTTGCTATAGGCAACAAAGAAAGTCTTAGACCAAGTCAGTTTTCATACATGGGGCCCATAGGTTTTTGGAGGCATCATCCAAACCACAAGGGCAAAAAAGGGCAAGGACTAAAAATAACCTGATAGGCGGAGTAAACAAAATTTTGACTTCACCACCACTTAGATAAATGGGGGTAGTAAAAATCCCGGGCAAGATGATTCAATACGAGTCTTAAATGAATCTGACACTTCCAAAAAACCTAAGACAAGCCATTTCCTTTGGGATCTAAAATCCCATTTACCTAGGCTTTCAATGACTGTTTATAAATATAGTTACTATTCAGGGAACTGCAGATCATATCATTTCTGTTTTAAACCTGAACACCAAACAGAACACATTCTGGAAATGCATTTTTATGACGCCAGAGCTAAAACAATCTGACAGCACTAATGATGATACATCTTTCCCAAAACGTTTTGAGAATGATACAAATTTTAATTTTTCCCAAAGCTACTGCATCATTTTTTAAAAAGGCAATTTGCAATACCCAGAATGTTATAAAGAGTGATCGCTTAACAGAAATTTTAATTGCAAATAAAATGTTCCCAAAAAGAATTTTTTCCCCCCAAAACACATTTCAACTTCTTTGCAGGCCTCCTTAAAAGGACCAGCAACATCGTTTTCAGGTTTGCTCCATTAACACGGGTGTGGGTTTGTTTGAGGACAGGCTGAGATCAATCGTCATGTTTAAAGTAAAATCAACCACTGGACATTTTAAAAGGGAGGCGGGGTTTTGGGCATCATTTTTCTCTCTTTTAACCAGGGTTTTAATCTCTAAAGAAGCACGTCAGTCATCTTTCCCCTTTAAACAAACTCCAACGGGAAGAGATCCAGCTAGAAAATTGCACCTCAGTAAACAATCATCGCACATCAAGGAATTCAAGGAGAGAGGTTCCTTTGTTCCCAAAAAGGCCCCGGGGCGCCCAAAAAGACCAGCAACACCAGGCCCTCTCTTAAAAGGTTTCCGCTTTGGAATCGGGCCCCCAGCATGCAGAGCTTGCTCAAAATGGCACAGGCAGGTGTAGTGCATCGCACGCATTTTGGGAGGCGAAACCATGGACAAGGCCTGGTGTAAAGGAAGGCGCAAAGAAGCCACTTCTCTCCAAAAAAACATCAGGGACAGACTGAATTCTGCAAAAACAGGAGTGGACTGCGAACGGGGGGTAAGTCATTTCTAGATGAACCCCCCTTTCCAAATGTTTGGAACATCGAAACACTTGTTGGGAAAGACAAGGAGCGATACCCCAGTCTTGTCCATGCCAACTGTAAACACCAAAACCATTCAGTTGGGTTGCTCTCAGCCGGGGAATGGGCTCTCAAAAACAGTCTTCCAAAAAACACATCCATAATAAAAAAAGGGTCCCAAGAAGCCCCCAAAAGAGCAATTTTCTCCCCCCTGTCCAAACGTTGGTGACAAAAATCCTTTTCCAGCATAGGAGCACCTTGCCATAAAGCAAGTGATAACAAAATGGCTCAGGGAAAAAACAGAGATTTGGGGTCCATGCCTGGAAACCCCCAACTTAACCCCATTGAAAACTTGGGGGTCAATCATCAAGAGAGGGTGGACAAACAAAGCCAACAAATTGACAAAAATGAAAGCATTGATTTGCAAGAATGGACTGCTACATCAAAATTGGGTCCAGAATTTGATTAAACCATGCCGGGGAGAAAGCAAGGTCCAAAGAAAAAGGGTCAACACTGAAATAGACTTCGCATTAACCATTCTAACTGTCAATAAAAGCTTTTGTTAATCATAATAGATTGCATTTGTATTTTTTTTTTTTTTTTTTTTTTTTCTTTTTAAAAAACATTTTATTGAAAAAAAGATAAATGACAAACATAAAAATAGAACAGGAATGACCAAGTGAAAAGTAAAAAAATTTCCCATTCCAAATTAACATTTAGTACGGAAAACAAGGACTAAGTAAAAAGGTGTCTTGTGCTCCAGTCAACGCTCCATTCAAAAATAAAACAAAACGTCACACCCCAAAGCAACAGACAGTATCCTCTACAAAGACTACAAATCGAGCAGAATGAACATTGCCCTTTTAGTACGGTATGGGGTGAACAATCAATAAAGAGCTAAACAACAAAAGGCAAAAACTAGGGGCAACGACCGTGTGCACTTTATTTCTATATTGATAAAACATCTGAAAAACACACGAAAAAACCCAGAGGCAACAGATACTGTGAAAATAAAATTTGTTCATTCAAAAAAGCTTTGGCAGACTGTACATTTCAAAAGGTCAGGAATGGGGTTAGCTGAAAAAAAAGGTTATGACTACAAAGACATGCACAATTCCATACCTCCCTTGTGAATCATCAATGTTAACAAAAAATCTAAAGAGGTTTACAAGAAGCTAAATATGCTAGAAATTCACAAAAAGAATGAAACTCTGCTTCCAGTGTCCCACAACTCCAGGGCCGATGCTTCTCTGTTTCCCACCCCTTTGTGCTTACCTGGCAGGGCAGGGACATGACAATTTGGTGCCTTAGACAAGTAGGGCCAATGGTTAACCCCCACCCATCCACCAAAAAAAATTCAAATCTTCTGCCCTAACCTGACATTCTGCCTGCACCCTCCCACAGGAGATTGGGGAAACCTGACAACACAACATTTCCATAAAAAAGGGGCTAAAAGATAGAAGTGAAAAACAAACTAGGCACATTCAAAAAAAACAAACCCAAAGGGAACCAAATAAAAACCCCTCTTTTTACCACAGAAAAATTATACTAAAGAGAAGAGGAAGTCCTATAAAACATAACTTTTATTAAAACTACCAATAAAAGAATACAAATACTGTTTCTCCAAAAAAAAACAACAAAACAGTTTTGCTGTAATACTAAGGCAAAACAAAAGGTGAGACCACATATATATTCCCTTTTGCCACCTAACATGATACTAAATCCAAAAATATCCAAAAAAACAGGAAAAGCGCCCTGATAAGGGCATTCCGTCAGGGAAACCCATCCCTCATAGTCCCTAGAAATTCCCATGGTCCCCCCAACCCATGTTGGGTTTTCACCTTTTTGTTTTTCCTTAGTATTTCAGCAAAACTTTTTTGTTTTTTTTTTTATAATTAAATTTTTGTATTTTTTTATTGGTATTTAAAAAAAGTTTTTTTATAGGACTTTTCCCCTTCCTTTAGTACAAAAAATCATAAGATAAAACAGAAAAAAATTTTTTTAAATAAAAAAAAAGTTCTGGGTTTTTTTGGGTTTTTTTTTTTAATTATTTTATTCCAGATTTGAATGGAGGCATGTGACAGACCACCCTTTGATTTCTATCGCGGGGCTTGGGGTCACCAGCATGTTTCTTGTCACCCCATGGATACACCCCTTTCCCAAATTTTTTCCCCATATCCAATGCACCAGAGGACTGAAAATACTGGGTTACTGCAGAAGGGGCCTTCTAAGTAAAGGGCCACTTCTGGGACAGCTGTGGCTGTTATTTTTTTTGATGGGAGGCGCGATATTTGGATTTTCCCTCCTGAAATCAGCCTCAGCCGGGTTTACCTTTCGGTTGCGAAAGAAGGGAGGTGACATATCGGCTTTTTATCATTTGTTTTAGTGAAAAAAACTAAAAAAAACTAATTATAAAAAAAAAAAAACCTGGGGCCCCTTTCTTTTTCCCGAAAACCAAGGTAAAACAGACAGCGCATTCGAAAACAACAAATGGGGAAAGGCCATGCATTGGGCCCTACCCCTCCAAAAATATCTGCCGCAGCTGCCCCAGTAGCAACCTTTGTCCCCTTTTACGGTTACTTTTTGGGTACTAGATAATATGGGGGGTGGGGTTTGTTCAGCCTTTTGGGGTATGAAAAAAAACCAAGCCCCATGATGGTCCCTGAAAAGGCATCTGTCAGAGGCCTTAATTTAAAAAAACACTCCCTGAAACCACCCTCCAAACCCTTTTATTAAAAAAAATAATCCAAAACTGGTCCAACATAGCCAAAAAATCCACCCCAGGCCAAAAACAAAAACTGTAAAAAATAAAAAAAAAAAGAAACCCGAGGGATGGTCACCACCCACTTTCCCGGGTGCTGGGTATCTTTCCAGCGCCTAGGAAAACTTTGGGGAATCCCCCCCAGCAAAAAACTAAATGTTGTTACACTAAGGGGCACTGACAGGGCCCTCCCCACACTCTAAAACCCCCTCGTTCACCTCTTCCCCTTTACCCCACCACCCCCACGCTAACCACCACTTTCCCTCACCCCCACCGTAACCCCCCATTCCCACCCTGAAAACCCACGATCCTCACTCAAACCTGCCCAATCTGAACACCCCCTCTCCCCCAATAACCAACCTCTACCTCTCCCACTGTAACTCCGCCTTCACAACTATATCTCACCTCTCCAACTATAAGGGTTCTTTCACACTATGGATATGGAAGCAGATTCTGGGGCAGATTCAGAGCCGAATGTGCCTCAGAATCAGCATCTAATCGGACTGCAAAAAAACCTTCCATTGTTTGCTAAGGAAAATCAGCATCGTTGTTCACACGACGCTGATTTTCTTCAGGGCTGATTTCTTTTCGGAGCTGAAAATTTTAATTCTTGAGGCAGAATATGCATCTTCTATTATAGTATATTGAGGCTAAAAATCTGCCTCTAAATATCAGCATCAAATGCTTCTGAGAGATTCGACACTCAGTCAGTATATGAAAATACTGTAACCCACCATCTCCACTTTATACACACTCCCCACACTATAACCCACCTATCCTGCTCTGAATATCCCCTCTCCCACTATAATCCATTTCCCCAACTCTGAACACCCACTTCCCACTATAAGACCCCTCCCCCATTCTGAACACTCCATTCCCCACTATAACCTACTTCCACCAATCTGAACAGCCCCTCTCCCACTCTGAACTCCCTCTCCCCCACTGTGAGCACCCACTCCCTCATTCTGAACACTTCCTCCACTTAAAACACCTACTTCCCCACTGAAACCACCCCATCACTTCCCTAATTCCCTTCCCCCTCCCTCACTTACCTGATCTGTAGATGAAGCTCTGCCCTCTCTTCCCAGTAATTCACTGAGGCGGTGCTGTTCCGACATTGCTACCACTAGTGATTGACTGCAGCAGTCATATTTCTAAACACCATATTACCAGTGGCACAACAGATTTTTTTTAACAGTGTTTATTTTTGGCATTGCGAAAACCAAAGCAACAATTGCATAAGGAAAACAATACATGTAAAAACAGTAGAATCAAATAATCACTTACAATGAAAGTGGCATAAGTAAGGCATAAAAGTGGAAGTTAGATCTTAGAGTGGATGGCCTATAGCCACAGAAAACCATATTTATGTCCATACTTGTCAATTAAAGCCTAAATCAGAAGCTAAAGACACAAGGGAGCTCAGCAAAACATACAGCATGGAAAAGAAGTCATTGACCATTCAGTTTATACTGCATTATGCAAATTGTAGGGTCAGAATTTGGCATAAACCTTAATTCCAGTGAGTATTATAAGAAGAATGTAACAACTTAGCTGATAATTATTGCTGAACACAATGAGCGACGTGTATGAATGGGATTGAACCAGAAGTCTGGCATCTTTTCAGCCCGAAAACTAGCGCAGCCCTGTTCGCTCTATTTTTAACCAGCCGCACTCTAATATCAGGCGCATTACAAAGCACTCATGGCACTTTGTAATGCGCCTGAGATTGGGGGAGGGGAGAGTGTGCTGGAGGTGTGTCACACTCCAACCGTATGAAACTACACAATTATAGCTTCAGTTCGACTAATCCAGGCTCATTACTGCTGGAACAGGTAGAGCACTTTTAGGCCGTGTTGACACGGCTTATTCAAGACGGAATTGCGAGCCGGATTGCGAATAGGGGGCGGTGCGGGGCGGGGGCGGCCAGCCGGCCCCATAGACTTCCATTATCCACGGCGCGTATTGCGCCTGGATGATGTGCATGTCAGTTTCTCCCTGCCCGGCGGATTCGCCGAGCGGATAGGAGCGACGGAATCCACTGTTCTCTATGAGAATGGTGGATTACCGTAATTACTGTGACGGATTGGCGCCGTACTGCAGCCAATCCGCGCCAAAATAAGCCGTGTGAACGGCCCCTTAAAGTGGTTTACCTGAATCAGAGGTGTCGCTTTGTAGCTATAAAGCACTAAATCTATGACCCGCAGTAGAACAGGTTCATATATTCAGGCGCATTCTACTCTACAAATGTGCGCAAAAAAATGGCGCCTGGGAGCCAAAAATCCTACATGTCGACAAAGCAGGGCGTTCATATGCGAATGGTTACACCACACCGTGTTGTACACTCATCAGCTCAACCGGGTTTAAGGTACTCCAGTGGCATGAGGAATCGCAGATCTCAATCCAATAACGTGTTGACTGGTCAACAAAACTGCAACAAAGTTATCATGGATCCTAGTCTCTAAGAGAGGCCTCCTGCAACTTGGTGAATTTATACTATGAAGAATTCAGTGCAAAGCTATCCAGTATACTGGTCCCTTATGTTACAATAGAAATTTGTTTTGGGAGAACCTACACAAGTTGCAACTTTTGAAACTTGAAATATAACTAAATGGAAAACTAATATTTGGTTCTGAAGACCTTAAAATGTCACCTCAATATAATACAAAATGAAGATTTAAAAAAAAAAAAAAAAAAACTAAGCCGTTAACTAGTACAAATTAAACCCATAGAGTTGCTAGAAGGTGTAAATCCCCTTGTATGATAGGATAGGAGCTTTTTTGGGGTTATATAGTTTATATAGAATGTACCAGAAAAGTACAATAGAGTTGCCCTCTCGTGGTGCCCAAAATAGTCGCTTATCCAGGCACCTGTAAAGAGCCTTATAGAAAATGTAGTACTGCACTGTACTGTAGAGAGGCAATATGAAACCACCAGTAATGCATGCAGTTAAATAATACAGGTATCTTACCAATGAAATGTCCTTGCTGATTGTCAGAAATTACCAGTCCCTCTCAGATATTGCAGATCGGCAGTGACTGGGACTTTGTTCATTGAATGTAAAATAAGTTAGAGCATTCCAGAATAGACCATTGTATGTTAAGTATTTTGTATCCTGAGTCCATTGTATCCTGAGGGTCATTGGAACATGAACCTGATAAAAGAGCCATTGAAGGGCCATACACTTTACTATACTAGCAGGGAGGAATAATGTTGTGTAATCCTTTTGTCAAGTCAGGCTCTTTTTACACTGCGTCTCACAGTGTCCATTGGACGTAATGATGGTCAGGGATGTATAGCTCCAACAAATATCTGTAACAGATGCGTCCTATGTCAAAAACATGGCAGAGCTGTGCTATTTCATCTAGCAAACCTTGACATTAACCGCCTAAATAACGACATACACTGAAGGCTGTGAAAAAAAGCCTTTTTTCTCAAAGATACATGAAGGCAAAGGCTATGTCTACACTGCAGCGGACAAAAAAACGACCTGAAAACCAATTACTAAAAACGTTATGAAACGATTTTTTCTGCCCACTCCCCTGTCAAAGCAGCTGAAAAAAAGCCATTTTTTGGAGCTTTTTTTGGGCGTTTTTTGAAGGTCTTTGCTCTGCTTTTAATGATGAAAAAATTTAAGCCATTGGATGTAAACAAAACCCTACAGTGGAGTTAAATTTTAAGTAGTCATTCTTTAGGCCAGTTCACACGGTTTAAAAAGGGGCTGTATTTGGGTCCGAAATTTACCGCCGAAGTGCGCAAATTACGGCTGAAAACGTCCTTTCCCTTACGGAAAATCCACAGTTCTCAAAGAGAACTTGTTCCGTCCCCTTTCCCCTTCGGCCAAAAATTTGCCGGGGGGGGAAAAATTTTCCCATGTTCCCTTTTGCGGCGTATACCGCCCAAAAGCAGTGATTCTCTATGGCCGGCGAGGTGCCGGGCCCCCCGCTCCCCTCCCCCCCCTCCCCCCCCCCCCCAGGCATAACTGCGGGGGGTAAATTTACGCCCCCCCAGTTAAGCCGGTGAACATAGCCTTAGATCACTGAAGCCATTTTGAGCACATTTTCCTTTTGTGTGCAAAGTAGCAGCGTCTACTTTATTAAATTTTGCACCAGATTCTTGCACCAAAATCCAAAAAACCCACATTATCTTTCCATATGCAAAAAAAGATTTGCGCAAAAAACTGTAAAAAAAGGATTTAGTTGGGAAAAAAAAAAAACTCATTATTCGCCAATTCCTAAAAAAAAATATTTTTTGTGAAACGAGATCCTTATTAGCGCCAAAATATGTTCAGTAAAAGGGTTTTAGTGGGAAAATCGTAAAAAAAAAAAAAAAAATTCTGGGGCTAAAATCCCTAAAAAAAAAATATTTTTTGGCCAGAAGCGAGATAACTTTATTAGGCCAAAATATGTTAAGAAAAGGATTTTAGCACCAAAAACCGTAAAAAAAAAAAACCCCATTCAGGCCCACAATTCGTAAAAAACGTATTTTACGCCAGAAGGGAGATAACTTTATTGCACCAAAAATGTTCAGAAAAGGATTTAGTGGCAAAAACCGTAAAAAAAAAAAAAAGGGTTCCCAAAACCAAAATCTGTAAAAAAAAAACATTTTTTTTGCGTCGGGAAACTAGAAATTTATTCGCCAAAAAATTTTTAATAAAGGGGTTTTACACCAAAACCCCTAAAAAAACTGATTTTGGCCAAAATCAAAAAAAGCTTATTTTTGGCGTACCTAGATAACTTTTTTTTTTGCGCCCAAAAAATTTTA
>JAODAL010077637.1:0-13199 GCA_025379985.1 Phyllomedusa bahiana | reverse complement strand
CGCTCAAACACATGGGATATAATGGGACATTGCGCTCCTATTCTGATTGGTCAATTCTCCTCCATAGGTTATAATGGACATTGTCGCTGCTATTCTGATTGGCTGGTTTATGCCGACCAATGAGAAGAGCTTAAACAATTTGAATTACTGTATTTCCCGGCAATTCTCTCTATTGCAATTCCCTATGTTGTGCCGGTCTCGGCGACAAATGCGTTGTTCGGGATTTAACTGCTTTATTTGTAAAGAAGGGTTCGGCTCTTTATCTGATGTTTTACATGTAATAAAAATAATTTTTTTATTCATACTCCATGCCGCACGGCGCTGAGCGCCGAGATTTCAGAGCGCCCATCTCTCCATAGACTATAATGGGAGAAGTAGCTCGCGCTCTGATTGGCTGGGATAGCCAAGCCCCCGCTAGCTCAGCCAATCAGCTCTTTTCTGTCTTTTTACTGTATTTTGAATTATCCCGCCGTGGATTCTGATTGGTCTAAACTTCTCCATAGACTAGAATGGGTCTTTGTCACTCCTATTCTGATTGGCTGGTTTATGCCGACCAATGAGAATAGGTTTCAGAATTTGAATTACTGTATTTCCCAGCAATTTCCAATATCCTAATTCTTGAATTAGGATATTGGAAAGTGATTTTGTTTTATGTATTTTTTATTTTTTAGGTTTCAGCTCTTTTCCTGAGAATGTTGAACGCCTTTATAAAGGCGATTTTTGATTCATACTCCGCACCGACATCTGGAATGATTTCTCGCTGTTCCAGCCTGTCTCGCATCGGAACTGTTTTTCGGCGCAGTCCCGCACGGCGCCTAAGTCCCGCACTGCGCCCATGTCCCCGCACTGTGCCCCACACACACTGGCGAGGCGCGGCGGACTTTTCCCCGCATGTACGAGTGCACCGCCTCGGACGGCGAATCTTAGGCGCAGCGCCACACGGCGCCTCGATCCTCGCACTGCGCCCCACACACTGGCCAGGCGCGGTGGAATTTTCCCCGCATGTATGACCGCACTACCTCCGGCGCCAAATCGTAGGCGCAGCGCCGCACTGCGCCAAAGTCCCGCACTGCGCCTAACACACTGGCGAGGCGCGGCGGACTTTACATGCTATGTATGAGCGCGCCCCGGCCCCGACATAAATCAGGCGCAGATTCCGCCGGGAAACTGGCGGAAAGGTGCGCCCCGACCCGGCGGGATTCATACATGACGCCCTAAGACTGGCAGATTTTGTTGGCAAGATTTGCACTAATTTATAGGCGCATCCAACTCAAGATGGTTGTCAGGCTGAATAAAATTATACTTAAAGAGTTATCCAGAAGTGTAAAGATTTCACAGTACACTATAAACAGCATTTATATTGAAAAAGTAAAGATATTCCACTACCTTCGTGTATTTCTTTTTTTTTTTTTTTTTCATTTGCTTCCTTATTCATCTATCATAAGATCCACTTTTTGCAGTGAAACTTCCTGCTTGTGGGAGTGTCAGTAGTTCTCCAGCATCTCTTTCCTACAACTCCCAGACTGCATTACAATCTAGGACTTCCCTCCACAGCCATCACTGCTAGACAATGTGCTGAAATTAGTGTGCGATCCCCCTCAGCTCTGTACTTGCTGTCATGATAATGATAATACCTGGGACTTATGAGTCACTTTGTAAACCTTACAGAGCTGCAGTCATCATTTTCATGACAACAGTACACAACTTTCCAGCTCTGAACTGCTGTCCTCTGCTCCCATTAGGGTATATTCAAAAAGTGTCTTGCAGGGAATACCTGTGCACACTGAAAGACGCCATTTATTTAGAAGAATGCGCTGATCAGCATGCTCTTCCACAGCACAGTGGGGACTGGCCAAAGTGTTTCACTTTCATTATCCCTGCCACGTATATGCTGGCAGAAGTTACATGTCACTTGTTTCCCCCGGCAGGGAAGACGGCAGGTAATCATAGCTTTCTAAGAGAGCTATGATTACCGTAACTACAGGACGTATTTTGGGGCGCATTGCAGTGCAATTACGTCCCAAAATATGTCCTGAAATAAGCCGTGTGAACATCCCCTTACAATTAGTAAGTCCTGCCAGCAGGACTCAAAAATAAACATACAGTTTCCCCTCCCCTACAATTACTCTAACATATACCCATGAGTAAAAAGGCAACAATGTTTTGAACTTTTGACTTTCAGGCTCCATATTTCACCATCCACTATAGCTTTGAACATGAGGCTACCATCATTTTATAGACAATCATCTTGGCTATCTCACACATAAATTGTACTTCTGACTCTGCTTAATTATGCAGATTCTTGTCATGTAACTGCATTGTTACTATTTTGCTCCTAATAATAAAAATTTTAACTTTTATTATTTTGTTAGAATTTTGTAAATTCAGCTTTTAGCTCTGTCTGAATCCTTCTGGCTCTCAAACAGATTTAAACATGTTTTTAACGATATCTGATCCTAGGTCTCTTCTACATGATCCCAATGTTTGTGTATATTGGTCGATTCACTTGGGTTTGAATACAGCTTTATCTTCAACTCGACCCATAAGTATCCAATTAGCTTAAGGTCTGAGGACTGTGGGGGACAATCTAGCAACTTAACTTGTCATTGAACCATTTCTTCACCAATCTTGACATATGCTTCAGGTCGTTGTCCTGCTGGAACACTTTGCTGTCCTCTTCATACCAATAGTACTCGAGTGTATGAAGTAACTCATCTTGTAGAAATCTCATGTATACCTCAGCATTGAGAACACCAGTGATCCAGGTCAAGTATCCAACGCTGTTGGCTGTGAAACAACCCCCTATCATCAGGCTTCCTCCACCAAACTTGAAAATTATTTGAATTTCTTAAATTTGTTAGCCCCCTTTTCCCTTGATCCTTCCAGACCCATTTGTACCCATCAGTGCCCAGTCTATTGGCTTCTGTCACTGCTCCAAATCACTGGTTTCCAGTCTTCTACTGTCCACTTTTGGTACTTTTTTGCAAACTCAAGTTGACGCTTCTAATGGCGATATTGAAGTCGCGGCTTCTTAATCTTTTTTCGGACCACAATTCCAGAATTGTGTAAAGCGTGTTGCATGGTGCTTGCATGGACATCTATGATCTCACTATTACGAAGCCTACAAGTCACCTCCACTGTTGTGTTTGTTGCGCCAGAACTGATAGACCTTGTGATGAGCCGACTCGGATAGTTTACCTGGACATCCACCTCTTGGCTTCGAAATGGATGGATGGACTTCATTTTGGATTTTTTCAGCTGACATGGCCACACATGATGTAGTTTGGAAATGTTCTTGACTGAGAGACTGCTATCAATGAGCTGGTTGATGCTGTATCTTGGGAAATCTTCATGGCTGCTCATCGAATCAAACCAGTGACCTTTTATTTGGGGATCAACCTAATAACACACTGAGAACAGGTTGCAATTTATAGTATACAAGAAGAAAAAGATTGTTCCACCAGGAGCAAAACAGTAACAGTGCAGTTACATAACAATCTGCATAACTCAGCATATGCTAAATTGTTGCAAATCAACTTTATGTATGTAAGGGTTTGGTGGATCGTCTGGACCACCGCAAGCGATGATAGTTAAGCCACGCCAGGGAACGAAGTCTAAGTAGCCCCCGGTTTTCACCAGAGCCCGCCGCAAAGCGGGATGGACTTGCTGCGGCGTGAGGCTACCAGGTCGCTACCCCTGACGTGACTTGCTTGCGGTGGCGGCCGGGGTACTGCGTGGTACAAAATCGTAATCCAAAGGCGTAGTCGGGGACAGGCAGAAGGTCAGGGCAGGTGGCAGAGGTTCGTGGTCAGAGACGGGCAAACGGTCAGGGCAGGCGGCAAACAGGCAAGGTCAGGAAACGTAGCGGAACGGACTGGTACACGGGTAATCAATACAGACTCAAACACTCTCTAGGCTCGCTGAACGCACACCAACAATCTGGCAGGGACTGCTGGGGCGTATTCCATATATAGGACCAGCGCCCATCAATAACCAATTAATGGTGCGCTGGCCCTTTAAATCCAGACCAGCCGTCGCGCGCGCCTTAAGCGATGGGTATGCGCACGGTGGCCGGGACAGGCAGGAGCGACGTTCACAGGAGCGCGGGCAGGTAAGGGAACTGGCGCCAGGGACTGGGCAGCGGGGGCATGGACGCGGGGAGCCGCGCCACCCGCGCCGGACACCCTGCGGGCAGGGGGACAGCCACGTGGCATCGCGGCACCCGCGCCAGCCCCCATGACAGTACCCCCCCCTTAGGTCTCCCCCTCATTTACGAAACTTGGAGAGAAGCTCAGGTGACAGGTTGCCCTCAGGTTTCCACGAATGCTCTTCCAGCCCGAACCCCTTCCAGTCAATGAGAAAGAACCGTTTCCCCCTCACTGTCTTTTCCGCCAGCACCTCCTTGACCTCAAAGATGTTATCAGAGTTGGCCACAGGAGAAGGTGAGACAGATCCACGGGAGAAGCGATTCAGCACCACAGGCTTGAGGAGAGAGACATGGAAGGCGTTCGGGACATGCTGAGTGGGAGGCAAACGGAGCTTGTAGGACACCGGATTAAGTTGCCGAAGTACAACAAAAAGGCCCAGATACTTGGGGCCTAACTTATAGGAGGGGACCTTAAAGCAGATGTATTTGGCGGACAACCACACTATCACCTGACTTAAATAGGGGCGGAGGTCTACGGTACCTGTCGGCCTGGACTTTGGTGCGAGTGGAGGCCCTTAGAAGGGCCTGACGCGTGGCTTGCCAGAGTGCCTTCATGTCACTCACCTGGGCATCCACCGCAGGAACATGACAAGAAGTAGCCAGAGGGAGGGGCAGGCGGGGATGTAGCCCAAACACCACAAAAAAGGGAGAGGCTCCAGTGGATTCGGAGTCAAGAGAATTATAAGAAAATTCTGCCCAGGGGAGGAGGTCAGACCAATTATCCTGACGGGCGGAAACAAAATGTCGTAGGTAGGTACCTAACACTTGGTTAACCCTTTCTACCTGCCCGTTAGTTTGAGGGTGGTATGCAGATGAAAAGTCAAGCTGAATCTGCATCTGCCCACATAGAGCCCGCCAGAATCTCGACACAAACTGGACCCCCCTATCTGAGACGATATGCAACGGAAGACCGTGCAAGCGAAAAATGTGGTGGAAAAAATGCTGGGCCAGCTGTGGAGCAGAGGGTAAACCGGGCAGAGGCACAAAGTGGGCCATTTTCGAAAATCTATCTGTCACCACCCAGATGACAGTGTTTCCAGAGGAGGCCGGGAGGTCAGTAACGAAGTCCATGGCTATATGGGACCAAGGTCTTTCTGGCACCGGGAGAGGCTGAAGCAGACCCGCAGGTCTGAGACGAGGCTCTTTATTGCGGCCACAAGAGGTACAGGCCAGGACAAAGTCTCTACCATCACGAGCAAGAGTGGCCACCAATAATAACGAGAGATTAACTTCAGAGATTTATGGATTCCAGGGTGACCAGCAGTTCGGGAGGCATGTCCCCACTTTAGGATACGAGGCCGCATGGCAGGACGAACGTAGGACTTTCCGGGAGGCAGCTGTTGAAGATCCACGGGAGCCACCATAAGGAGCCGTTCAGGAGGAATTATGTGCTGTAGAGGCGGCTCTAGGCCCACAGTGTCCGAGGATCTCGAGAGGGCGTCCGCCCTGACATTTTTTTCAGCTGGCCTAAAGTGGAGGAGGAAGTTAAAACGGGCGGAGAAGAGCGACCACCAGGCTTGCCGAGGATTCAAACGCTGAGCAGACTGGAGATTCAGAAGATTTTTGTGATCGGTGAAGATCTCAATGGGATGGCGAGCCCCCTCCAGTAAGTGACGCCATTCTTCTAGGGCTAGTTTTATGGCCAGAAGTTCCCGATCACCGATAGTGTAATTACATTCGGCAGGAGTGAAGGTCCTAGAGAAGAATCCACAGGTTCGCAATCTCCCCGAGGAGGACTATTGAAGAAGGACAGCGCCGGCACCTTCTTAGGAGGCGTCCACTTCTAGGATAAATGGACGCAGTGGGTCTGGGCGAGACAGTACAGGAGCAGAAGCGAATGCAGCTTTTAGACGCTTAAAAGCTTCTTGGACCATGATTTGGGGTTAGCACTCTTCTTGGTGAGGGCTACCAGTGGGGCCACCAGTGAGGAGAATTGCGGAATAAATTGCCTGTAATAGTCGGCGAACCCCAAAAAGCGCTGGATGGCCTGGAGACCCACCGGTCGAGGCCACTGCAGGACCGCTGAGAGCTTGGAGGGATCCATCTGGAGACCTTGATCCGACACGATGTACCCTAAAAAGGGCAGTGAGGCGCGCTCAAACAGGCATTTCTCCAGTTTGGCATAATCTTGGTGGTTACGGAGACGTCTGAGCACATGGCGGACGTGGTGGCGGCGAGTCGCTAGATCTGGAGAAAAGATTAGAATGTCGTCCAAATAGACTATGACGCAGACGTAGAGAAGGTCCCGGAAGATCTCGTTGACGAAGTTTTGGAACACAGCCGGAGCGTTGCAGAGTCCAAATGGCATGACAAGATATTCAAAGTGGCCGTCACGGGTATTAAAGGCTGTTTTCCATTCGTCGCCTTCCCGGATACGAATCAGGTTGTAAGCACCGCGTAGATCCAGTTTCGAAAAAAAAATTTGCGCCACGTAGGCGATCAAACAGCTCCGAGATCAAAGGCAGGGGGTTCGATTCTTTACGGTGATTTTATTTAGGCCGCGATAATCGATACAGGGCCGGAGGGTTCCATCTTTCTTTTCGACAAAGAAGAATCCGGCCCCCCGCAGGAGAGGAAGACTTGCGTATAAAGCCTTTACGGAGATTCTCCTGAATATACTCAGACATCGCCTTTGTTTCCGGGACTGAAAGAGGGTAAACTCTGCCTCGGGGAGGAGTAGTACCGGGTTGCAGGTCAATAGGGCAATCGAAGGGCCGGTGCGGAGGGAGAGTTTCGGCCTGTTTTTCGGAAAAGACGTCGGCAAAGTCCTGGTATGAAGCAGGCAGACCTGGCAGAGGCTTCGTAGGCTTTGCAGAAGCAGACCGTAGAGCAGGGCGGAGTGCCAAAAGGCATCGTGAGCCGCATGCCGGGCCCCAACGGAGAATCTCGCCTGTGTTCCAATCTAGGGTCGGAGCATGCTCCTGTAACCAGGGAAAGCCCCGGAGGATCTCAGAAGAGGAACGAGGCAGAACGAGAAGTCTCAGAGTTTCCTGGTGTAGAGCGCCTATCTGCAAGGTGAGGGGCGCAGTGCAGAACCGAACGGCATCCTTGAGGCATTCGCCACTGACAGAGGAGACAAACATGGGTTTCTGCAGAGGGGTCACAGGAAGCCGGAACTGGGACACCAGCACGTGGCTGATAAAATTACCAGCGGACCCCGAGTCCAGGAAGGCGGTGGCCTGAAAGGTGCTGTCCGGTGAAATTCCACAAAGTACAGGAATGGTCAGACGGGGAGAGGCCGCACTGACACCTAGGGATGCCTCTCCTGCGAGCCCTAGGTGCGAGAGTTTCCCGGGTGCACTGGACAGTCCCCAATGAAGTGGCCAGAGCTGCCACAATAGAAACATAGCTGTCTCTGACGACGCTGTGAGTGTTCCTCCTGGGTCAAGTGAGCCCTTTTGACCTGCATGGGTTCGTCCTCATGAACCGTTGGCGGAGGAAGTGGAGGGCGTTGAAAGACAGGAGCTAGACGAGGTAGCCGGCGTGGTCGGGTAAGCTCGCGTTGGAGGCGGAGCTCTTGTTGTCTTTCGGCAAAGCGAATGTCGATCCGGGTGGCCAACCGAATCAGTTCGTCAAGAGAGGATGGCAGATCCCGACCCGCGAGCTCATCTTTGATGCGTCCCAAGAGGCCTTGCCAGAAGGTTGCCACCAAAGCCGCATTGTTCCAGTCCAGCTCAGAGGCTAGGGTACAGAACTGCACAGAGTACTGCCCCACAGTGGAGTCGCCCTGACGGAGGCGAAGCAGAGCTGTGGAAGCGAAGGAGGTGCGGCCAGGTTTCTCAAAGACGGTGCGGAACCCCTGGAGGAAGGTTTGCAGATTTGCCGTCAACGGATCTCCTCGGTCCCATAGCGGAGTGGCCTAGGCCAGAGCTTCGCCCGTTAAGAGGCTAATTATGAAGGCTTTAGCCCACTCAGTAGGGAATTGATGTCCCAACATCTCGATGTGGATGGAGCATTGACTGATGAAGCCACTGCACTTATTGGGGTCTCCATCATAGCGAGACGGGAGCGGCAGATGCAGGGAAGGTCCCGGTGCAGGGGCAAGAAGAGCCGAGACAGCCGGAGCAACTGGTGCAGGCGAGACGGCAGCAGCCGCTGGTGGACGTAGACGAGCCGCAAGTTTCTGCATCATGGCCGCGAGCTGGTCAATATACTGGCTCTGCTGGGCGACGGCCGTCGTAACGTCCCGGAGTGCGGACAGAGGTACCCTGGCGGAATCCATGGCCAGATTGTACTGTAAGGGTTCAGTTGATTCGCTGGACCACCGCAAGTGATGATAGTTAAGCCACGCCAGGGAGCGGAGTCTAAGTAGCCCCCGGTTTTCACCAGAGCCCGTCGCAAAGCGGGATGGACTTGCTGCAGCGTGAGGCTACCAGGTCGCTACCCCTGACGTGACTTGCTTGCGGCGGCGGCCGGGGTACTACGTGGTACAAAATCGTAATACAAAGGCATAGTCGGGGACAGGCAGAAGGTCAGGGCAGGCAGAAAACAGGCAAGGTCAGGAAACGTAGCGGAACGGACTGGTACACGGGTAATCAATACGGACTCAAACACTCTCTAAGCTCGCTGAATGCACACCAACAATCTGGCAGGACTGCTGGGGGCGTATTCCATACATAGGACCAGCGCCCATCAATAACCAATTAATGGTGCGCTGGCCCTTTAAAGCCAGACCAGCTGTCGCGCGCGCCTTAAGCGATGGGTAAGCGTACGGCGGCCGGGACAGGCAGGAGCGGCGTTCACAGGAGCGCGGGCAGGTAAGGGAACTGGCGCCAGGGACTGGGCAGCGGGGGCATGGACGCGCGGAGCCGCGGCACCCGTGCCGGACCCCCTGCGGGCAGGGGGGCAGCCACGGGGCACCGCGGCACCCGCGCCAGCCCCTGTAACAATATATAAGCTGGTCAAGATGATTGTCTATAAAATGATCGTAGTCTCACGTTCAAAGCTGTAGTGGATGGTGAGAGCCTAAAAGTCAAAAGTTCTAAACATTGTTACCCTTTTTCTCATCAGTGTAGTTACCTCTATTAACTTTTAAACTACAGGCTGGCAAGAGTGAATGAAGCTAGATTGATCTCTGCTCAGCTCATGCCCACTACAGGGAAGTGTTCCTGAGCTGAGTCTAGGTTCAAATCACACCCACAAAGTGTGATGTAAAGTTTACTGAGGCCAAGTAAACAATTAATGTAGTATAGTTTTCAGAGGATAGAGGGGAGAGAAGGACAGCACAGCAGGACAGCTAAATAATTTTTAAAAGTATAAATTACAAAGTTTAAAATAATACAGTTGTTGATATTGCGCAGAAACCGGCCAATCAGAATAGGAGCGACAGTGAACCATTAAAACCTATGGAGAGCGATTGACCAATCAGAATCAAAGGCGGGACAGTTCAAAATACAGTAAAAATGCAGAAAAGAGCTGATTGGCTGAGCTAGCGGGGGCTTGGCTATCTCGGCAAATCAGAATATGAGCGACAGGGACCCATTATAGCCTATGGAGAAGTTTCAACCAATCAAAATCAAAGGCGGGACAGTTCAAAATACAATAAAAAGGCCGAAAAGAGCTGATTGGTTGAACTAGCGGGGGCTTGGCTATCCTAGCCAATCAGAGTGCGAGCTACTTCTCCCATTGTAGTCTATGGAGAGATGGGCGCAATGCAATCTCGACTCTCAGTTCCGTGCGGCATGGAGTATGAATAAAAAAATTATTTTTATTAGTTGTAAAATATTCTCTGAAAAAGAGCTAAAACATTCTATAAACATAAATCAATTCAATCCCAAACAACGCGTTTGTCGTCGAAACCGGCGCTACATCGGGAATTGCAATAGAGAGAATTGCCGGGAAATACAATAACTTAAATTGTTTAAGCTCTTCTCATTGGTCGGCATAAACCAGCCAATCAGAATAGGAGTGACAAAGAACTACAGAAGTTGTCCCAATGTGTATATAAAATGAATAATAATATGGGGGTAACGAAAAAAAAATATTAAATCAATAAAATCAGGTTTATTTCTTTATTTTCGTTACACCCATACTATTGATCCTTGGCTAACGAAAATAAAGAAATAAACCTGATTTTATTGAATATATTTTTTTCGTTACCCCCATATTATTATTCATTTTATATACACATCGGGACAACTTCGGCAGTATTATCATTTGATTTCGGCCATGTACAGTTTTATTTCAGATTGCATTAGAAAACCCATAGGAGCGTCGCTCGCTCTCCCATTGGTCCAAATAACGGCGCTCTTTTAAACTTAGCCAATCACAAACAGAGCTCGCTCTGCATTTCTTTTCCCATAGAACTCTATGAGAAAGTAGCTCGAGCTCTGATTGGCTAAGCTGGACGAGCCCCCGCCGCTTCAACCAATCAGCTCGTTTCTGCCTTTTTACTGTCTTTTGAACTGTCCTGCCTTTGAATATGATTGGTCAATTTTTCTCCATAGGATATAATGGGACATTGTCGCTCCTATTCTGATTGGCTGGTTTATGGCGACCAATGAGAAGAGCTTAAACAATTTGAATTACTGTATTTCCCGGCAAGTCTCTCTATTGCAATTCCCTATGTAGCGCCGGTCTCGGCGACAAACGCGTTGTTCGGGATTTAAGTGATTTATTTTTAGAGAAGGTTTCAGCTCTTTATCTGATAATGTTTTACACTTAATAATGATTTTTTTATTCATACTCCATGACGCACGGGGCTTTGGGGCCGAGGGTTGCATTGCGCCGATCTCTCCATAGACTACAATGGGACAAGTAGCTCGCCTTCTGATTGGCTGGGATAGGCAAGCCACCGCTAGCTCAGCCAATCAGCTCTTGTCTGTATTTTTACTGTCTTTTGAACTGTCCCGCTTTGGGGTTTCGATTGGTCAAAACTTCTCCATAGCTTATAATGGGTCTTTGTCGCTCCTATTCTGATTGGCTGGTTTATGCGACCAATGAGATAGCTTGCAGAATTTGAATTACTGTATTTCCCGGCAATTCTCTCTATTGCAATCCCCGATGTAGCGCCGGTCTCGGTGACAAACGCGTTGTTCGGGATTGAATTGATTTATGTTTATAGAAGGTTTCAGCTCTTTTTCAGAGAATATTTTACATTTAATAAAAAAATTTTTTATTCATACTCCATGCCGCACGGAGCTGAGAGCCGAGATTGCATTGCGCCCATCTCTCCATAGACTACAATGGGAGAAGTAGCTCGCGTTCTGATTGGCTGCGATAGCCAAGCCACCGCTAGCTCAACCAATCAGCTCTTTTCAGCATTTTTACTGTATTTTGAACTGTCCCGCCTTTGGATTCTGATTGGTCAATAGTTTCTCCATAGGTTTTAATGGTTCACCTGGTCGCCCTATTCTGATTGGCCGGTTTATGCCGACCAATGAGAAATAGCTTTCAGAATTTGAATTACTGTATTTCCCGGCAATTTCCAATATCCGAATTCTTGATGTAGCGCCGTTCTAGATTTTTGGAAAGTGATTTTTTTATGTAGTTTTTATTTTTGAGGTTTGAGCTCTTTTTCTGAGAATGTTTTCCGCCTTTATAAAGGCGATTTTTTTATTCATACTCCGCACAGACATTTTTAATTATTTCTCGCTGTTCTCCAGCCTGTCTCACATCGGAATACATGTGAGGCGCAGTCCCGCACAGCGCCCATGTCCCCGCACTGCACCCATGTCCCCGCACTGTGCCCCACACACTGGCGAGGCGCAGGGAACTTTTCCCCACATGTATGAGCGCACCGCCTCGGACGGCGAATCTTAGGCGCATCGCCGCACTGCGCCTAAGTCCCGCACTGCGCCTCAAACACTGGCGAGGCGCGGTGGACTTTACATGATATGTATGAGCGCGCCCCGGCGCCGACATAAATCAGGCGCAGATTTCGCCGGAAAACCGGCGGAAAGGAGCCCCCCCGACGTACAGAGATTCATACAGGTCACCCATAAAGGGCAAATTTAACACATTGGGGTATGTCCACTTAGCAGTAAGATTTAAAGACGTTTTCAGGTTTGTAAACTGACTGTCAACCATCCTCATAGACTTTAATAGAAAATCTGAGCTGCAGTCTACACAACTCAGATTTTATGACAGTAAATCCGACTGTCTACAAAACTTGCATCATGTTTATTCTTAAACTGTTGAATTTAAAGGTCAGACAATTTTACACTATTTTACACTAAAAAAAAAACTACAAAATAAGTATGTTGTTAGTGCTGTGTCCCAGCTTTCTGGAGTTCAAAAGTTGAATATCTGATGCAAATACAAAACTTGCAAGTTTTTGGCAGTTTTATACAACTCTCACCACATCCCATGGGCTCCTATATCCCAGCACTTTTATTATAATTTACACCATACGAGCTATAAGGTGACCTCAATGATGGGAAGGATAGCCGCACTTGCTCAGCTGTCCCTACTTCGGGGCTGCGGGATAAGCGCCTGCGCAATGCTTTTTGATGCACCAAAGATTTGGGGTGTTCTGGGGGTGTCACACCACATTCATAGAAGTAGACACACTTATGAATCTTTTACCCAAAAATTGGCGCAGAAAGTTAAAACAGCAGGGTTAAAGTGGTGCCTGCAGATTTTGGGATTTTCTCTACATGCTTGTATGTATGACCTGCAGAAAAACAGCCGACCCGGGTAAAGGTGGTGCCTGAGCAAAACTTGTGGTATTGGCCCCTGTTGTATGGACCTGCAGAAGAACAGGCCAGGGTAAAGGTGGTGCCTGAGCAGACTTGTGATATTGGCTTAACTGCCCTCTATGTAGACCCGCAAAAGAAAGACCAGGGTAAAGGTGGGCCCCGAGGCCCGAGTTTTCGTAGTGGTTTTTTACACTACCCTGTATGTGACCTCGAAGAAAGACCGGGTAAAAGGGGGTGCCTGAGCCGACTTGTGGTATTGGCTTACAGCTCTGTTTTATGCCTGCAGAAGACAGACCGGGGAAAAGGGGGTGCCCCGAGAGATTGTGATATTGGCTCTACATGCCCTCTTGTTA
>JAODAL010077636.1:0-13199 GCA_025379985.1 Phyllomedusa bahiana | reverse complement strand
AAAGCAGAAAACCCTTTTCCTTCCTGGAACTTCGATATTCACCTGCCCCCCTGTGTTTGTACCTACCCCGCCAGGGATCCAGCAGTATACACCAGTATCGTGACATAATATCTCTCAATCGACTATATAGCTCAGGGAGGGCCGGTGCCCTTTTTCTTTTCCAGTGAGCCGAAACTAGGCAGCGAGCTGCCGTGAGAACATGTAGCATAAGCTTAAGCAAGCATTTGGGGAGCTTAATTGGAAATAAATTGAAAAGAAAACATATTGGGTCCAGTGGCATAAGGATACCTAGCAAATCATTAATAAACCTTCTAATCGCTATCCAAAAAGTTTAAATCGTATGACATTCCCAAAGGATGTGGTAGATACTGCCTCCCTGCATGCCACACCGCCAGCATCTGTCCAGGACTGTCAGGTTTAATTTGTGCAACAAGGAAGGAGTATGGTACCAGCACATTAAGATTTTATATATGTTTACTTTGTAGGTTGTACACTGAGAGGTCTGCGAAGCCCATTTCCAAATAAGGTCCCATTCCTGCGCTGAGATATTTCTGCCTAGCATTGCTTCCCATTTTGACATATATGTATGCTTTGGTGCCTCATCCGGAAAGCGGTTCAACAGAATAGCATAAATTCCTGATATTAACCCCCTAGTGGATGAGTTGAACCTGCATAATTTCTCGAACTGGGTAGGGGCCGAGACCATCCTTGAATGTAAGATACATGACATGTAGTGGGCTATTTGTATGTAAGTAAAATAGCAACTGGTAGGCAACTCGTGCTCGTCTGAAGCGCTTGAAAGGGCTTCAGGCGCTTAGTTCTATGATCTACTATATCAGCAAAGCGGAAAAGACCCTTGTTAAACCACCACTTCATGGCCTGACCCCCCAAACCTTCCGGGAATGACTGGTTAAACAAAAAGCTAGTCATGGCCGATGAGGAAGAACATAATCCAAATTTACTTGCGCATCGGAGCCATATTTCTCTCGTAAGAGCCATTGGGCCTAGCAACACCCTATCCACTGAAGCATGTGAAGTGGCCCACAGGAGAGAGTTAGGGTGTATAGGCTCTAGCCATAACTTCTCAATTTCAAACCATACCGAATAGGCATAAAGGGAAGACCAGGCCGGAATTCGCCGTAGCTGGGATGCCCAGTAATACCTAGGCAGGTCCGGTACTGCAAGACCACCGTTTTGTTTCCCAGTTGTTAACACACTCTGTTTGATTATATGTCGCTTATTATCCCATATAAACCTGAGCATCGCCGATTGGAGTAGTTTCAGATCTCTCATTGGCACACGCACGGGTAAAGTTTCGAAGAGATATAATAATTTGGGCAATAGAGACATTTTAAACGCTGAGATGTGCCCAAATAGCGATAACGGTAGCCCCATCCACTTAGCCATGGTCTGTCTGATTTCTTGGAATACTACAGGGAAGTTATGTCTATATAAGGACGCATAGGACGGTGTTAAATGTACTCCCAAATATTTGATAAATGAGGTTTTCCAGTTATAGGGAAAGTTGGCCTTCAGAGAGTTTACCGTCTGCTGAGGTATATTTATTGGCAGTGCTTCTGTTTTTGCAGTGTTGATTTTATAGCCGGAGATGGTGCAAAACTCACTGCGCAATCTATGTAAGCTAGGAAGGGATATATGTGGTGATGTTAAGGTCAGTAAGAAATCATCCGCGAAGAGAGACAACTTAAATTCCCTCTCCCACAGAGAAACCCCATGAATGCTTGGATCAAGGCGGACAGCGGATTTAAGAGGTTCCACACACAAGGCAAAAATCAAGGGCGAGAGAGGACACCCCTGTCTAGTGCCAGAATGGAGATCACTGGGGACATGTTGTGTGGCAAGCGAATGGTCGCCATTGTCGTAGAATACAAGGCTCTCTGCGCCTGAAGAAAAGGGCCGCCAATTCCAAAGGTTTGTGCGAACATGTAGGCCCAACCGATGCGGTCAAACGCCTTCTTGGCATCAAGACTCAATACTAAGGCTGATTGATTAGATTTATTAACCACATCGATCAGGTCCACCATCCTCCGTGTATTGTCTCCCTCCTGATGACCCAGAATAAACCCAAACCTGGTCTTTAGGGAGGGTTTGCGGGAAAGAAAAAATGAGATTTCTAAAAACTATAATTTTGGGGAAAGGAAATTTTTTGGTCCACTTTTGGGTAAAAAGCTAGGGGTCTGTAGCTTGAAAACACCCAAAAAAGGATTTTTTTGTTTGGTTTAAAAAAAAGGGGATTTAGGAAAAAAAAAGGGTTAGAGGCCCAACTCCCCCCCCCTTCCACCCCTGGGTAAAGTTTTGGGGCAAGATAGGGTGATAATTTGGACTAAAAAACCTGATATAAAGATAAGTGAGCCCATTTGGCCCTTTGGCCTTGCCATTGGCAAATTTTTTCAAAGCTGTTTCCCAACCCCCCCTTTTGAATGGGAGCTTTAATTGAGCCCCCTATTTCATGGGGGAGGTTTGGCAACCGCAAAAATTTTTAAGAATTAAACCAAAGGTTTTTGAGATCTAGTGCCTAATCTTCGGGGGGGGGGAGCCCGGGGAGTGAGTATAACCAAAAAAAAAAATTTGAAAAATAACTGGGTTATCCCCTTTTGGGTCATAGTCCCCCTTCCCCTTTTCTGACCCCGGGCAAAGCATATGGTTTACATTTGGATGTGTCCCCCCCTCAATTTCTGCCAGGGGGAAAAGGGGGCCCCAAAATTTTCCCCCATTTAAGTATCCCCTTCCGCGAATACACTACAGTTTCTCCATTTTCCCCATACCCAAAAGGTCTTCAATTGGCCCTAAGGTTCACTTTTCCCCCCGCAACCGGGGTTTTTGGGGGTTTGGTTTTGGGCCAATCCCTTTTTCCTGGGGATGCCAGTTCACTCGTAGAGTCTCACTCTGTATTTAGCGCCCCCTTTTAAATACCCTTTTAGCCCAGGGAAATGCAGAACCCCCTATGCCGGGTTTTTGTGACCCTTCCCACAGTGTGAAAGGGGAGGGGGACAAACCCCTTCAAAAATGAAAATATTCCCAAAAAGGGGACCTAATTTCCCCCCCTGAAAGGGGGGTTTTTTAATTAAACTCCGTTCAAGCCCCAAATTGCCCAATTTTCGTATTGGGGGTTGTTGTCCCCCTTTAAGTTTTTTAGAAAAATTTGGGGGCATGGTTAACCGGGTTTGTTTTCCCCACCCCTGCCCCCGCCATCCCCCAAAAGGGCCCGGGAAACATTGCCAAAAAACAAAAAATTTCGGGAGGTGCCCGGGGTGTGGGGGGAGAAAAAATAAAAACGATCGCCCCCGTGGGATGAGCTTTTTCTCCACAAATCGAACAAAAGTCCCCCTGACCAGCTGCCTAAATTCCCTAAAAAAGGCGAGAAATTCTGGTCTGCTTTTCGCGTCTAGTTACACTTTGGTCGGGCCATCACCCAGAAAACCCCCCAAAAAAAAGGGGCCTCCCACCAGCAAAAAAACGTAGAGGGGAAACTTTTTTATTTTAAAGAGAGGACCCCTTTTTTAAAGAACTTATTTTGGGGATTGGTTGGGAAAAAAAATAAAAATATTAATAAAATTTGTTAAAGAAAATACCCTTATAGCTCCCCTTAAAAATAACAAACCCGCCCCCGAAAAAATCTAACTTGTTCACATTTTAATTTTAAAAAAGGGCATGCCCCGGGGGAGAGCAAATTGCCACCCCTCCCCTTTTTTTTTTTACCCGGGGAAGATACATGGGAAAGGGTGGGTATTGATTCTTGGAAAAAGGCAAAATTCCCCCCTCTTTGTTAAATGTGTTTCTGAAGAAAAAATATTTTTCTGTCTTGATGGCACGCATTTCACCCAGAAGAAACCCCCTTTTAAAAATTTAAGAGTTAATACCCTTTTAAACCATTAAAAGGGGACATAAACTTAAAAATTAAAAACCAAACAGTTTGACCATAACATCCTGCTAATTTGAGTACCCAAAAACCCCGGGACTCGTTGTCTGGCTTTTAATTTTAAAGACAAGACACAGAAAAGGGAGGGGAAGATAAGACAACAGACACTAATGCAAGTAAAAAAAACATACTAATAGTGAATACACTAACAAGTACCGGCATCCCCTAACTGGAAGATGCCCAGTGCCAGGGGTACAATTAGGGCAGTTAGGTAGTATAAACGAGGGGGAACTACTCAAGGAATAGTTTCCCCTGTGAAATGCCCTGACCTGGTCAACACTATGCAACTAAGTGTTTGAACCGAGTAAAGAACCCCCAGTGGGGGAGATAGTGTCAAACGCTGCCCAAGCAATATAGAGGTGGACAACTTCCTCTATCAGGGCCACCAATGGAAAAATGAGTAAGAGCAGAGAGGACCAAGACTACTCACGAACAGCCTGCTGCCAGTAGTAATGTAGTAGGGAAGGGATAAAAATTAATGGAGAAAGGAATAATAAGAAAGGAAAAAAAAGGGGGGTGGAGGGAAAACAGGATAGAAAGGAAAGCAAGAGGGTGGGATGAAAAAATAATCAGATGTATTTGGGGCTGCTACATGCCAGTAAGGCAAGTGTTCTTTTCAATGGCAAGTAAGTAAAACCTGTAAAAGTCAAGCTTTCGGCGAAGATGCGGAATCTCGTGGAGAGCACACTCCAGTCAGTGGGGGAATCCTCCGTCGGTGTCTCTGAACCTTTTGCCACAGTGCCGGTGGAGCAGGTGGGGGCAGCTCAAGATCCCAATCCTACATCTCCGGGGTCGGGATGTCCAGTGACGAGCAAAAGTCCAGTGACTTTTAGCACTGATGAACGACCATCTCTAGATGCCAGCAACATAAAGGGGAAACCCCATTTGTATTTAATCCCTTTTTTCTTCAACTCAGCAAGTAGAGGCTTTAGGAGTCTCCGCTTTTGTAGGGTGATCCAAGACAAATCTTGAAACAGTTGAACTTGAGCGCCTTTGTTATTCAAAAGGACCCTTGGTTCTAGCGCACGACAGGATCCGTTCTTTTAGCTCATAGTCATGCAGACAACAGATCACATCTCTTGGAGAATTTGTGGTATTTTTTGGTCGTAAGGCCCTGTGGGCCCTTTCAAATTTAATGCTGTGAGAGGAAGGTTCTCCAAGTATTGTGTTGAAGATCTCAAGTTTTCAGATTCCTTGGCTTCAGGGAGGCCGCGAAGTCTGAGGTTATTACGCCTCCCGCTATTTTCCAGGTCTTCTAGGTGTCTTGCCATATCACGCAGGACATAGGTTTGGGAAGTGGTGTGTTTACAAAGATCAGAAACAAACTCTCTGGTTTCATCATGTGCTGTTTCTAGATTATCGACTCTCGTTGCTATACTTTTGAGGTCTGCTTTCATTTCTGCAATTTTAGAACGGAATGTCTCTTTTAATTCCAACACCAATGCCTTAAAATCGTTTTTAGTCGTCAGATGATCGGTGTAAGATTTCCAATCCTGCATTGGTATAGATGAAGGCATGCCTCGCTCTTGTGGGTCGAGCAATGATTCAGAAGAAGAGCGCCAACCACTATCTGATGGTTTTCGTCAATGGGACTGATTAGAGTGATCCGCCATTACGTCCGCTGATGCCGACCAAGTGTGACCTTTATAGCCAGAGGTGTTCCCGGACATTTTAGAGGCCCCTGGGGTCCGTTGTGACTTAGGAGGTCTAGATGGCATGAGGCCCGGGAAAGAGCCAGAGAGCTCAACAGATGTATCAGGGGTCTGTGGGCTGCTGCTGTTGTGCTTAGGTGGACCAGATAAAGGCTGCCGAGAGATTGTAGTTAGTGATTGATTTATGCCTGGGTCAAGCAGGTTCACAGCAGGGGGAGTAACCGAAGTTGCTACGGTCCCTTGGCACTGAAGGAGATCGTGAAATGTATCACTGGGTCCTGCAGTATGCGCTATAGAAGAATAAAGACTGTCCTCCAAGGCCAAAACTCCGCTACCGTGCCCTGTGGTGGCTTTAATGCATTTAGAGCGGCCCCAAAGTGAGACAATACTATGTTTTTCAGTTTTTAGTGACCCTGGACACCTTTTGAGCTTGCGTGGCCCCTTACTAGTATATTTGCACTTGTGCAATTTCCTCATATAGTACTGTGGCTATTTTGCTTGTGTAAACGGGTATTTAATGTTAATGCAGGTATTTAGTAAGCACTCATTAACAGTATGTAGGTTTGTGATCAGTTGTTCATCAGTATTCTGCACCTGCACCACTTCTACCTTGTGGCATTGGGGCTTTTTTGCCTCCTGGATTTTTTACCTGCCTTTATTGTAGTAAATTCCGCTTTTTTTTCTATAGCTTTCAGTAAATAATGTCCCATTTTTCTGTGACTTTTACTTGATCTATATTATTTAGGTAGGGTGTGTGTAGTATCTACCTACAGTACTGACGGTATCCCGTCAGTAAAAAACAGTGCTTAGAGCTACTCTGTACAAAATTGCCTTCTGAACATGTAACCATAATGCAAAAGAAAACATGATTACCAGATCAGGCCACTTTCATCCATTTCTCCATGGTTCAATTCAGAAGTTCATGTGTCAGTTGCAGGTGCTCTGGGAGGTGGACAGGGGTTAAAAATGAGTACTCTGATAGGTATAAAGTTACACAGTTGCATACACAACATGCTGCAATACCCTTGTAACACCATGGCCCTGGGCCATGGCTGTTCCCGATTTCTTGCTGTGTTATCAGGTCATACAGTGGTGGCTTCTGGCTCCATTCTACCACTTTTCTCATACTTTTACTAATTCTACTGCTGCATCTTTTTGCTCAGCCACTAGGAGGTGTGCGCGCAATGCATGCCAATGCCTTTTTCTCTCTGCCATTCACCTGTTACCCCTGGCAATTTAGGACCATTCCTCTCTGCGTTCTGCATCCAGTTGTTGGTGTCCTTCCTCATGTCGGTCCACTCCTGTGCATTTTTCCTGTGTGGTTATATTGTTGCCAAATTCTCCTGCTACGTCGCTGACTCTGTGTTGCCTACTGCCTGCCCTGACCTATTGCTAGTGCCTGACTATGCTTCTGTTTTATCCACCTGTACCAAACTACTGATTTGCCGCTGTCACCTGGAAAATGTCAGAGTAGCAACCTGGGGGTTCGTCCGGAGGAAGTTACAACCAGCTTGCAGCAAGCTCTGGTGAACACAGGAGGGGTTCCTTAGACTCAGCTCCTCGGCATAGGTTAAGCCAACCCACCCGGGCAATCCAGCCTATCCACCTTCTGTCCTCTGAGCCAGCCCTCTTGACAGTACAAGTGGGCCAAGGATCCTACCAACGTTCCATTACCAGACGCACAAAGCCTCGTGGCGGAAATCACGCATCAGGGTGCCTGTCAAAAGCGGCTATTCCAGATGCTGCATAACCTAATGACCCAACTGCTAGAATCTGTTACCATGCCAGCCTTTGACTCCATTTCAGTCCAGGTGCCTGCTCCACTCCCAGCAACTTCAAGAAGTTTCTCTCTGCATTTCTCAGTATCTCCTCCCTACAGTAAAGACCTCAGAGCCTGCTCTAGGTACTTGAACCAGTATACAATACACTTCGAGGTCCAAGCCCAAAAATTTGTCTCAGACCAGGCAAAAGTGTCTGTCATAATTTCCTTGCTCTCTGGTGAAGCGTTAGCCTGGGTCACTCCTCTGTGGGAGCAAATGGATCCTTTGACAACCAGCATGCCAGACTTCTTAAGAGCCTTCCATGCTGCATCCTCACTTATCTGGCTTTGTCTCGGTGAATCTTCAGTGGGCCTGTATGCTATACAGCTCCAGAATTAGCCTGGAACAATGAGGCTCTGGTGACTGCCTTCTGGGAGGGCTTAGCAAATTATATTAAAGGTGATCTTGCTGGCTATGACATGCCAACCAGCTTGGATGACCTCATCGCCCTGGCTACCCACCTAGACTTTTGCTTTGCTGAGTGTCAGTGGGAGATCCATCAACTTCAAAAAGCCACCAGCTTCAGCTACCTCCGTTGGCACCCATCTTCCAGCGTCCACTTCTGCCTGCACTCTCAACCCAACAGGAGGAACCTATGCAGGTCGAGAGGGTCTACCTCTTGAGGAAGAAAAGGCTCACCAACAAAACTTGGTTCTATGCCTCTATTATGGCACAAATGAGCACCTGTTCCAGTTTGTCCAGGAAACTCTAGAACCTAGACTTTGTGGGAGAGGCAACCTGGGCGATAATACCACCTCTCCATATGTGACCATGCAGGTCACTATGGTTATTTCTTCCAGCTCCACTCTCCAAGTTGGACTCTTCAGTCATCTTACACTAGCTGTTCAGTATAACTTGCTTCCCTGCTTCCCTCACTACTTTCTGTCTCTTCTGTTAATGATTCTCTCCTGTGTCATCCGGTACCACACTAAACCTCTCATACTGCATGTTTGAATGTTGCATCAATATTTCCTCCAGTACTTTCCTCCTGGGACTCCCTTGGCTGCAAGTCCACTTTCCCAGAATTGATAGTAGAACTGGCGAAGTGACGCAATGGAGTGATCAGTGCTTCAGCTCTCACGTCTTCATCCACTTTGTCAAGTCAGAGCCAATACACTACAACTTTCCGTCCCTGCACCTCCTGGACACCTCACTACCAAGACTTTACAGACATATTTTGCAAAAAGCAAGCGGAGATGCTAACTCCTCATCAACCTTATGACCGCTTTATCAAGCTACAGCAGGTACTACCCTTCCATGTTGTAGAGTGTATCCTCTGTCCCGGCCCAAAACTGAAAAAATGTCAGCCTATATTAAGTTACAAACTGATTGGTGCACTGTACTATGCACAGCCTTCTGCAGGCAACCAGAAGCTGAACTGGAGCAGAGATGCCGGCAGGCACAAGGTATACATGTCTAATATTGACGGTGTTAGGGTGTACAGGGCAAAGCTGAACTATGCTAGGAGGATTAGGGGGTGGGTGCAGAAAAATTCTAGATTGTAACTGAAGTGCATTCTGGGATTTGTAGGAAAAAGCTGCTGGAGAACTACTGACACTCCAACACGCAGGAAATTTTAATTCAGAAAATGGATCTTATGACAGATGAATTAAAAGGCAAAAGAAAATGAAAAGAAACTGTCACGTCAAGGGAGGTACAGTGAGCCTTGACTGGGACCCAGGCCACTGTCCCTGCCTACTGACGTGCTGCCCTGTGCGGCAGAGTCAACTGGGCGATAGTCCCTGCGCTGCTAGAATGTGGGGGGCCATCAGGAGGAAGAAAAGTCAAACAGTCCGGGTCAATATCAAATCAGGAACGTCAAGCCACAAATAAGAACCAGAGGGATAAATGTAAACAAGCCGAGGTCAAACACGAACGGGTGTGAGGTACAAAATCAGAAGACAAGCCAGGGTCAGGGGAATAAGCCGAGGTCAGGTACACAGAAGAGCAATAACAAACAATATCACAAGAAACACAAGGCAGCCAGGAAATTTCACAGGCGCAGCATTCAGCTAGCAGGGAGTTTAAATGTGTTTCCTGGATACCGCCCCTGTAGCTGATTGGAGCGGCCTCTGGGTCGTCCCATTGGCTGGTGCGAAACGTCCCCTGTCAGGAGTGGCTGGAACTCTGTCACTCACACAGCTCCCAGCAGACTGTCTATCAGGGTGGGGTCGCTGATCAGCTGCTGCAGACTCTTCCTCCCTGCAAGCCGAGTGCTGTCCAGCCCTGACAGTACCCCTCCTTTTAGGAGGGGCCATCAGACCCTTCCCTGGTCTGGGTTTGTCCGGGTGAGAATAATGGAATTCCCTCACCAGATGATCAGCATGGATGGATTTCGCCAGAACCCATGATCTCTCCTCAGGACCATACCCCTTCCAATGGACCAGGTACTGTAGAGACCTTTGGACCTTACGAGAATCCAAAATACGGGCGACTTCATATTCTAACTCCCCCTCTATGCAAACTGGAGGAGGAGGTCTAGGGGGCGGAGTAACAGGCTGAATATACCTCTTAAGAAGTGCACGATGGAACACGTTATGTATACGGAGAGACGAGGGTAATTTCAGCCGATATGCCACCGGGTTAACCACCTCCTGAACCACATATGGACCTACAAATCGCGGCGCGAGTTTACCAGAGGGAACTTTCATTCGCAGATTTCAGGTGGATAACCATACTTTATCCCCAACCACAAACCCTCTAGAACACAGACGCCGTCTATCAGAATTTTTCTTCTGGATGTTCTGGGTATGAACCAAGTTCTTCTGAATTTGGGCCCAGACTGTGCACAGATCTTTAATGATAACATCCACCCCGCTGTGATCAGACGTAGTACTGGAAAATGACGCATGCCTAGGGTGAAAACCATAATTACAGTAAAATGGTTAGGTCCCAGACGAGCTACTATCCTGATTGTTAATGGCAAATTCAACCAACGGTAAGTATTTTACCCAGTCTACCTGCTGATCAGATACATAACAACAGAGTTTTTGTGTTACCATTTGATTTACCCTCTCTGTCTGCCCATTAGTCTCTGGGTGGAAGGCAGAAGAGAAGGACAGGGTGATACCCAGAGCCTTGCAAAGGGCTCTCCAAAATCGAGAAACGAACTGAACCCCTCTGTCCGAAACGATATTCTCTGGTAACCCATGAAGCTTGACAATGTGTTTGACAAAGAGTTCAGCAAGTTTTTTGGACGACGGTAACCTCCTTAAAGGAACAAGATGGCACATTTTGCTGAAGCGATCCAATACCACCCAAATAAATTCTTTGCCCTCCGAAGGAGGAAGGTCTGTCATAAAATCCATGGAGATATGGGTCCATGAATGTTCAGGTATAGGTAGAGTTAATTAAAGAAATGTTGCTCCGCACACTCTCAGCATTTATTGACTAGCACAAGTCGGGTAAAAAAATTATATCACCATATATACATGTAAATACCCATACTCATTGTATTATAAAAATCAGCTTTATTTATCCAAGATGAGATGCCAAATTCTTTCCATAAACGTTTTCGGTCACATACAAGACCTTCTTCAGATTTTTGGCTATAAAATACAGAATACATGTTACATAAATCTCATCGACTAAAGACTCACAAAATCATGCAAAACAATACAGAACAAAAAATATATAAAGAGGTGACAAAAAATAATATCTATAAAGTGATCCCTCGTGCATCCATAACACTATATAAAATGCATATAATACATAATACATAAATATACAAACAACATACTGTGATTACAAACAAAAAAATCATACAAAGTGATAATCCACATACACCAAGGTGCACCCCTACAAAATCCTGGCTACCAAAAGAACAAAATATGTATAAAATACCTTTTCTTGTAGAAGATACTAAATAAGGGCGCCTATGAAATTGAATAAGTATGTATTTTTCAATGTAGTGAACAAATCACTTGGTATAAATATAATGTATAATCTGAAACAAAAATCTCAAGAATCTCAGATGAAAAAACCTGTCAGGCTCATACTTACAGGCAATATATTGCATCAGATGTGCTGGATATGGCTCTTAGACAAGTGGAGTGGCGCCGCACACTCGCCGGCGCTCGGCGTCCTTAAAAAGCCACGGCGCATGCGCACCTCGTAAGACCGGAAGTGCGTCACGCGAGGGCAAACTGAATACTGTTTCCGCCCTTACTATAAAGACCGCGCAAGCGCAGACGCGCCCCGCGATCGGTAAAGGGCTATAGATACAATAATGCATTCCATGTTATAAATAGATCTGTTCAATAAGGTAACTTTGTTATCCACATAATGATGACTTTATTTTAAAGTGAAAGGGCTATTGAGAATCTCTAAGTTCCTCCCTAAATGAATAACTGAATTACAGCAGGCCAGAATTAATGTGTCACTCAAGGTGTATGTGTATCCTCTACACACATATAAATTTTAACATCTATATTTTAACTAATACATATTATTTACAATCAAAATAAAAATATCCCCACAAAATAAACACTGTGTTACCTCCCACCAAAATATTTTATATAAAATAATGAAACTTATAAAAAAAATTAAAAAAAGTACTAAACCTAACAAAATTTACTCAAGACAAAATTACAATTATAATACAAATCCTAAAGTCATCACTTACATAATATCATCTGAAAGTAAAGTCACACTCACGGTTTAATCCCCGTGGTGTCAAGGTATCAAGATGGTGTATCCACCAGGATTCACGTTCCTTCAATAATTTAATTTGATTGCCCCCTCTACGGGGCCGTTTGACCTGCTCCAGTATCTGGAAGCACAATTGTGCCACCGTATGTTTTGCCTCTACAAAGTGTGCTGGTACCGGCAACCAGACCTTCTGACATCTTATAGTGGACTTGTGGCATGCGATTCTGTCCTTAGCCCTCTGCATTGTCTCTCCTACGTAAGCTAACCCACATGGGCATTTCAGCAGGTAAACAACCGCTGACGAATCACACGTGAAAAAACCTCTCACTAAGATACTCTTGCCTGTGTGTGGATGTTGTACACATTCGCCTCTTATTATGTTGGCACAATGTGCGCAGTGTAGACAGACAAAAGTGCCTCTTCTTGGATTACTGAATGTTGGTTGTCTCAATGGAATCCCTAAAGAACCAACATCAGCCCTCACTAGGGAATCTTGAATATTCTTAGGACGTCGAGAGCATATTAACACCGGATGTCGAAATTCTTCCACATTTGGGTAATGCTCCCTCAACAGTGACCACCTTTTCTTGATGCACTGTGTATCTTATTCATTAGCGGTAGAGATGGGCGAATCGATTCTAACGAAGTGGAATTCGTTTAGAATTTCAGGAAAACTTCGGTTCGGAACGAAGTCGAAGTTTGGGGTACTTCGGGTGAACGAAGTGTGCTTTTGATTGATAAAATGGCTGCGAGCACATGGCGCTACATGGGGCAAAGCACTCTGGGAGGAAGAAGGGCATAGCCTGCATGACATATGCAGAGGTGAAGCCAATCAGAGACCGGCGGGATTCTGTGACGTCACCACACTATATAAGTTCGGGCGCGACGCCGGGAGCTCACACTCCTCTCACTGTGCTCATCAGGGAAGGTGCTGCCGCGGCTGATAGCTCTTACTGAAGAATTGATTTTTATATAGCGATTTCTGTGGGGTGTCTCAGCTTGTCTCAGAGACTGTTCTCTTAATGTTCTATTTCTAATTTTTTGGGGTATTTGGATCGGAAATCCAGTGTGCGTCCACTGCAGCTGCTATACATTCAATATCCAAGTGGGATCTAAGCCAGTTCCTGTTGTATTCAT
>JAODAL010077635.1:0-13200 GCA_025379985.1 Phyllomedusa bahiana | reverse complement strand
TTTTATTTTTAAAAAACTCTCATAAGGTTTTTACAGGAAAAGCAATTTAAATTTCCCTTTAGTTCATTGATTTGGAAAGCCAATAGTTTATGTGCACTACATAACAGTGCATTTTAGAAACAAAAAGTCTGTAGATGTTGAGAGGTTAAATGCTGATGCAGCCAATATGATTCTTGTTTCACGTTAGGATGGTTTCATCTATCTGTTCAGTGGAGGTCAGGCCTGCGCTGCAAGCTTCTTCAGGGATTCCGGTTACTTTCATTTAACATATCTAAGCTGGCATTGTCCAGTACTTTGTTATATCCTGTAAAAAACAAAACATTTAATTTAAATATACATTATATTTGGGTATTACAAAAAAACTGGGCCCACTTAAGTACATCATTTTTGTTCCACCCATGTCTGAATATGGACGCCAAATTTTGTCATCCAAATTAATTAAAAGTACCCCATGACACTAAGATCTGACAAAATTGACTTCCAACGTCTCCTGATCACATTAAATCCATTGTCAATAGATGGAACCATGACATTAGTCAAAAACTCCTGACATACAGACTTTTCAAAGCAGTCACTATAGTCTGAGAGCCAATACACTACTGTATTTCAGGACCAAACCATAAATTATCAGGCAGTTGACCAAGGATTCTGCACCAGGAAATTCATGTATTGGTAAAGCAGACTGTTATCAAGCTTACCTTATCTGTAATATATTCTGCAGTGACAAGTACAAGAATTAATGGCATGATTTTATTTATTTATATACTCTAATATGACCCATGACCATGTCAAACCAAAAGTTCCAAAAATCACAGCATAAATAGGCATTTCCTATCATGAAAAAAATTGGATTTTTGTACTTACCATAAAATCCTTTTCTCGTCCAATTCATTGGGGGACACAGCACCATGGGTATAGGCCCTTGCCTTCGGAGGCGGACACTAGGCGGAACAAATGTTTTAGACCCGCCCCAACGGCCTATATCCCTCCTGTTGACGCCAGGCTGATCAGTTGGTACAAAAGCCATGGCCGAGAGGAGGAACAAAAGAGAACCCTAATTCCCTGGCGACAAAAACGAGGGTGGGACCTGTGTCGGTACAAAAATCCCATTTTCTCGCCAATAATTCATTGGGGGACACAGCACCTTGGAATGTCCAAAAGCAGTCCCAGAGGGTGGGCAACTAGAAAACTTCATCAGCAGTGACAAGCATCAGCCCACTGCTACCTGAAGTACTTAACGGGAGAGCTGCAGCAGCTGAGGCCAAGGCATGAGTTGGGTAGAACTTAGACGAGGTATGGGCCGAAGCCCAGATGACAGCTTTGCAAACCTGCAAAAGCCGAGGCTTGAAGCCGCGTCAACCAGGCGGTCCCAACTGCTCGTGGGGAGTGAGCCGTGACCTGTGTAACTATGGACCAGATCCGGCTGGCAACAGCGGCCTAGATGACGCCAAGCCCCTGCACAGACCCTCAGGAATGACCAAGAGGGCTGTGCGCACTTAAAGGATCTGAAACAGAGAGGTAGAACCGAATGGCCCTGACCATGCCTACCCAACGTAACAATGAAACCATCCTAGGGAGACATGACGGAACAAGACACAGAGTATCCTTGTTCTTCCGCAGACCCCAGAACAGGGGCTTGCAGATAGAAAAATGCCCGTACAGGGAAATTGGTGGATAGAAGTGATGGCCACCCAGAAGGCATCTTCCGTAAAAGTAAACACAGGGAGATCCCGTGCAGGCCGAAAAAGGGGCAGGGGCTGTCTGTTTTCCGAAAAGGGCATTGCATCCCACGGTTCGATAGGCCTTACGAACCTGAGGACAAACGCCCACTGACCCACTGCAATTAAACCTGTATCCTGTGAGCGGAAGGCCCTAGGTTGCGCTGCACCAGAATCGGGCGAACCGAACATCTGCCCTTTCAAGTGGGAGAGGGTGAGCACGAGCTCCTCGGCTGACTGTAGAAAAAAAGGACGGCAACCCTTGGAGTAGAACATACCAATGGGTTGAAAAAAAAAATTCTGGACAACAGTCCCAGGATGAGGTCTGCGTGTTTGGTACCATGGTCCAGTATAACGGAAACCCGACAAAACCAGAGGATACTAGGGTGCTAGTCTCAAAAGCCCGCCGTGATTGAACACTGCCCACCCGCGCACAGGGTACCGTGGGTTTGGAGCAGAGGGCCTGGGACAGGAGCCTGGGCGTAAAGGGAGGACGGTCAAGGACAGTATGCAACATCGGGCACGAGGTCGCGTACCCCGACCTTGCGGCCCTAATCCTAAGGGTGATGCGGCACAGCTGGTATCCTCTCGGACTCGAGGCACTTGAAGAAGAAGGGGCCAGGGTTAAAAAAGGCGGGACAGACAAACCTGCCTATACAACTCGGGCGCTAGAGATTGAGGCGAGAAGACACCATGTCGACGTCTCGCGTACCTCACACCGGCTAGAAAAAGTGAAGGTCTTCTCGATCAGTTTGATTGGCCAATTGGTTTTTCCAACCCCTGGAAGGGGAACTGCCCGACCAGGCGGTACCGCTGCTCTGCAAGCGCAAGAAACACTGCAGTTTTCTGAGAGAAATGCTCGGCTTGGAACCACCTGAAGATTCAGAAACATTGCCAACAATCGTAGGTGTTGTCGGACCCAGAAACCCCACCCTTGCTGTTAAATACGAATAGCTAGCATCACAGCCCAGGATGAGACCGAGCCTGGGATGGCAGGCGCACCGCTGAGACCTGCGTCACATGAGATTTCGAATTGCCCGCAGCAGGGTGCGTACATGGAGATGAGCAAAAGGGACCACGCCTCGGAGTGAGTGTACACTCAGCTGTATCGACCATACATGCAACTCTAAAGAACTGAAGGGTTGCGACTCTGAGTTCTGGGGTAAGTTATGTGCTGTAGCTTCAGGTGGCGAGGAACCCTCTGGAACCTGAGATTAAACTCATCCCTCGAAATTTCCATCCCTAATGATGGATTCAGAAACGTGGATTGCTGCAAATTAAACATCCAGCCGAAACGCCGCTGCGAACCTTCATGGAATCTGATGTGGAATCGGCTGAGCGCATTTGAGATGGGACCAACCCCCTGAAATGCGAAGGATCATAATTAGGGGGGGAAGAGCTACATGAGGACCTTAGTGCAGCTGCGAGGTCCGACAGGCAGTGCTCACTAAACAGAAAAAATGTCGAGAGCCTACTGTGACTACAACTACGGGGACCGCTTGATAGGACCTGGGATCATTGGGGACGAAAAACAACCTGATGTCCAAAGAGCTGAAATATAACTCTCTGCTGCTCCTGGAGTCTTACAGCGACCGGTGCGGACTCCAAGTGGAAAAAAACCGGGCCCATACGAATACCGGTTGAATCTATTAAGGGCTGTCAATTGACCCATAGTGAAGCTGCACTTATGGGAAACCCTAAAGGGATTTGAATATGACCCTTTAATGGATACGCTCAGGCTCGGAGGAACGGCATAAATCCCTCCTCGCCCGGAGTGAGCGTGCGGATTGCCAGAGGGAATACTGACGCCGAGCAGAGACCCAGGAGTGGCAGCTGCTACCGATGCTGGGGCAGCCAACAAGTGAATCCTGAAGTTGGAGACCTGACAAAACCAGGTACCGATGAACCTGAATCCTGCACCAGACCCCTGAACTTGCAGGAAATGCCCCCACCCTAAAACCGATTTCTGTGGGGGGGGCGGGGGTCGCGGTGGGGGCCGGGCTCCTCAGACCAAGCGCAAGTATGGCCAGAAGGCGCTTGCACGTTCTGCGAGGACCGTCTCCGCGATTGCCTGCATCGGCTGGCCCTGAGGGGGGAGCTACTACACCCTTGTGGCCTCCATAAATCAGGTTACTGCAAGCATGAGCGGAGCGCAACAAATGACTCATTGGCGGCTGCAACCCATGCCAAAAATTCTAGCTCCTGAGGGGGGGAACGACGATAGAAACACGCGCGTTGCGGCATTGCATTAGCAACTTAAAACTGGGTTGACACCGTGAGACTTTACTGGGACTGCAGAAACTCTGAGACTGGGAAGCCAAGATTCCCACAAACTCCCTATGGACAGCATCACCAGCGATGCCGCTTGCTGCTATGACCAGACCAGCAAGCTGAACTGCCGGAGAAGGAGGGAGAGATGCAAGTGCAGGTCGCAGGTGTCTGCACTCTGGCCGCCCAAGGCGGACTTAAAACAACTGTGAGGACGCCTGTCCGTTTGACGTTTTCAAAGGGACCACCGAGTCGAGAACAGGGTATGGCCATACTGTACTTGAGCCGTGGTCCCATGATGGGACCACCGTCCACTATGACCCCTGAAACTCCAGGATATAAGGGGCGCAGAGACTTAAGTTTTCTGGCAAGGATACAATACGCACCTGACCGGTTGTTTCCACTCCCTGGATAACGGTTTCTCTATTTCAATGGAGTGCCTGCGAACCACATCGCTGTAGACTGCCAGACTTAGGGAGACATCCCCTCCTGGGAGGATGTGAGACATCCTCACTCTTACATGAAGGGGAGTCTCCCGGACAGATTGATAAGGGCTTGGACCGCTGCGATCATCCTATCAACCCTGTCTGGCCCAGAGCCAGGAGAGTCTCCCACAGAGGCCGCATCCAGGCTCAGAGCTTTTACATCCGTCCCAAATAGCCCGGCTAAGGGCTTGGACGCTGCTGCACATCATTATATCGGTTTGGCTCAGAGTCAAGAATAAGAGGAAGTCACACTTGAAGAAAGCCCGTATCCAGGCCTGGATGCTTCTATTCTCCCCGTCAAAACCGTTGATGGAGAGAGCTCGGGTCGATAAGTGGCAGAAGGAGATCTCATAACCCTCTTATGCTAAACACTCCGTACGTGCTAGCGCTGGGGCTGGGACCTGGGAGGGGCGAGCGAGCAGGGACAGGCATGAGCTCTAGGGCGACACCCATATCATAGCTGGCGTAGTTGAAAGACTGGCCACTCATTTTATCGCGTATCCTCTTGAGAAAGAGCTACAGTGTCTCGAAACGTAGCTGATGACGTGCGCTCAGCACCGGACTCCTGGCGTCCTCACCTGGGGAAAAAACCTGGTGGGATCTAGACCGGATGGTCTGTGGGACTTTACATCTGAAACGCGCGATCTGCCGATTTTTAATCTTGAGTATCCTCTCATACTTATTTTGTTATATTGCATATCGTCAAATACGGGCTGATGTCTGCTTTTACAAGGTGGAAAGTAATAAATGTATATGTTTTAAGATATAGGCCACAGATTACTATTGGTTATTGCTGAACCAATCACCTGGGGCACACATGAACAGGATGACCACTGCTAGTGAGCGAGAGATGACATGGCCCATTATGGGGCCAACGGACCTCCGGAGGGCGGAGTCGGTCCCAGTGGTGGCACAGCACGCGGTCAAGCAGCGCAAAGGCACAAGGTGCACTGGGGTAGCAACCAGAATAATTCTGTAGGCTGTGGGGCTCAGTGCGAAGCAAGACGCCAATAGTTTTAGGCGCGGGCGGCTTTTAACCCCTTATCCTTTAAAACGTCTCTAGGCTGCATCAGCGAACGGGGCAGGGATTGGATGGCCCATCAGCGGGGGACAACTTACCATTCAAGATGCTGTGTCATTTCAGTAGCAAGGAGAGCAGCACGCCATCAGAACGCCGGAAAAATGGCACTTAGGCTCCACCCCCAACACAGGCCCAGGCTGCTGGAGGTCCTGCCCCATCCTGGGAGGGGCTCGGACCAGTTTGGAGCCACCCCGGGTGGCGTGGCCCAGGAAAGGCGAGGCTAGGCCTCCAGGAGCGCGGCCATAAATTTGGGACTCGCGGCCGGAACGATGCAAAACAGAGGAGTGAGTGGGGACCTGCCCTGCCCCCCCAACACCCCGTCAGGGATAAGCATCTGAAGGTGCGGTACGCTGCGGCGGGAAAACGCCGCGGAACCGCAAGGTCTCATGACACGACCCAGCAGCGGTTTCCCATGGGAGGGGTGGGGGCTGGAAATTCTACCTGCGCACCCCGCCAAAAAAACCATGTGTAGCCTGGACGCAAGGTCGTTCTCGTGCAACAGCGGCTAAGCGGAAAGCGACCGCGGTGGAGGTTTGACAGACCAGGCATGGGTCAAGTGCGTAATAGGGGGTCAAGACATACCACTGAGCCACGCCCGTAGCGGGTGACTTGCGCTCCGGAGGGAAAAAACCTCACACGGGTGCACCCCCTTGCTGCCTGCATCCACTGAAACGCTGGAGGGGCCACAGGAAAACGGGAATTCCTGCGGCCCAGGATAAACGTATTTAACACCTTACCGACATTTGCCGTACTCATACGGCAAAGTGTGGGGTAGGGGTTCCCGAAATTGCACGTTATGAGTACGTCTCACTGCATCTTGGCGCTCACAAGCGAGGACAGTGAGGCCAAGATAGCGGCATGAAACCAGCTGGGTTTTATTACCGCTGGCATCATGCCGCATCCCACGGCCGGATGTGGCTCCGGCCAGCGGGGGATTATACCCCCCCCGATGTCGCGACATCGTGGTCGCGAACATCAGCTGGATGCGGGCGCAGGGTGAGCTCCTTGCCGACCGGTGATCTCGGCGCAAGTAACGGAGCTGAGCGCACTTTACCGGTCTCCTTCCAGACAGCACGGGACGCTGAATGACAGCATCCGGGTTGTCTGGTGACGTCACGATGTCCACCAATGCATTGTGGGAGTCGTGGACAGACAGTTGCCATGGAGACCAGGATACAGCTATTAGCTGTTATGCTGATTTCCTATTGCATGAATGATCTGACGATCGTTCAGTGCAATTCCCATGGGGAAAGTGTAAAAAAGTATGATAAAAGTTAAAAAAAGTGTAAAAAAGTTAAAAACACAAAACAAAAATAAATAAAAAAACGTACATCGCCCTTTTCCCTTTACAAACGCAATCGCCTAAAAAAAGATCAAATAAATAATAAAAAAATAACCCCCCAATATTTGGCTATCGCGCGTGCGTAGCGACCTCACCCTATTTAATCTGTCTTGTTAATTAACCGTACGGTGAAGCCGTAAATAAAAAACACCCCAAAAACACCAGTCACTGAATAGCGATTTTGTTCATACCCGCAGCAAATTTAAAATGGAGTAAAAAGTTAATTCAAAAATCCATATCAACATCAAAGTGATGCCCAATTAATACGTTCAGTTCATCCCGCAAATAAAAAAAAGTCCTTACACAGCTCTGTATACAGGAAAAAATTAAAAAGTTCTGGCTGTTAGAAGATAGCGTGCCCAATATATTGTTTTACACAATTATTAAAAACACTTTTTTTTAAAAAAAATTGTGCTTTCTAAATAAAAAAACTACATAATTGGGTTTCACCGTAATCGTTCTCAACCCACAGAGTTAAAACTAACTTGTCACGCGCTACTGCAAGGTGAACGATAATTAAAAATAAAAATACAATGTAGGATTGCAAGTATTTTCTATCAACGCTGCCTTCCAAAAACAGATTAAAGCGATCATAAAGTCTTGTCCCACCAAATTATTACCAATAAAAACGATCAAATCATTCCCGCATAAAAAAAAGTCCCTATAACAGCTCCGTAAACAGAATAAATAAAAAAAGTTATGGACTCTCAGACTGCGGTGATGCAAAAACGTGTTTTCCTTTTCAAATATAAACTGTGTTATTTAATTGTGTAAAAGCAGTATAACATTAAAACAACATATACAAAATGTAGGTTAGCGCTGTAATCGTATCAAACTGCTGTGTAAAATCCTTGAATGTCATTTTTCCCGGCACAGTGTCGCTGTAAAAAATCAATCCAATAGAACAACACATACCTGGTTTGCGTTTTTCGTACAAAATGCGTCACAAAAATACCTTAATAAAATGTGTTCAACTGCATCATATTGGCCCCAGTAATGGTATCAAATATAAATCATCAAATCATCTGTAATATAACAAGCCCACTACGCAAGCTCCATATGCAAAAACTATAAGAAAGCTATGGCTGTCAGAATATCGACACTTAAAATAAGCATCTTTTTATAAACTCGTTCTATTGTGTATAAGTAATAAAAACATAAAAATCTATATAATTTTTATTTCATTGTATTGGGTGTACCGTCCCATTGTTAGTTTTATCCAGTTCCATTATCCCGTATGGGCGAATAATGTAAAAATAAAAGCCCAAAAAAAACATTGGGAACTGAGTTTTCCACACCCTCCTTTTCATGGACCCCAATGCTAAAAACAAACTACGGAAATCCTGTGCGCCCCAAAATGCAAAATACAACCCTCTAGTGAGATCCCTGAGGGGCGCTTGATCCAAAATGGAGCATACTTCTGGAGGTTTCACTGTTTTAGTTTCTTTTGGGGGATTGGAGATGCGTACATGGCCCCACCAATAATCTAGTGAGCCAAAAGCAAATAAGCATCTCCCTCCTTTTACCCCCTGCAATGCACCAAAAACAGCAGTTTACAACCTACATGTAGGGTTTTGCCGAACTTGGATGAATTGTCGTAAACACCATTTTTGGGCTTTTTTCCCATGCGTCCTTGTTAAAAAAATTAAACATTTTCAGCTTATATTGCCAGTTATTGGATATATATATATATTTTTTATTTATAGTGACCGATACGCTAATAAATAAATTTGTTGAATGCTGTGGGGTTGTTTTCACGCATAAATCATCTGGATATTTCTCCGTAAGGGTGTAGTTTCCTTATGGGGTCTTATTAGGGGTATTTATTACGTTTTGGAACCTGTAAGGGTGTCGCAAACCTGGAAATTCGGCCCCCCTAAATAATAGTGTATATGAAAATGAAACGGACCCAGAGTACAGTAGGTGCTCCTCCTATTCTGGGGCTTGTGGTAGAGCCAATATAATAGCATAGGGCCACATATGGGATATCTTCTGAAAACGGCAGAATCTGGGGATATCAATACTTAATTTGCATTTCCCTGATCACATTTTACCGTTTTCTTGTCAATAATGCATAATTATTGATAATCTGCAAAAAACAAGTGAAATTTTGAAATTCTCAACTTCCACATTTGCTTTATTTCTGTTGAAACTCCTATGGTTAATAACACTTTCTAAATGCTGGTTTGAATACTCTTAAGGGGTTGTAGTTTCTTAGATGGAGGTCATTTATGGGGGTATCTACATACAGGTCAATCAATGTCACGTTATTGAACTGGAGGGTGTCCCTAAAAATATTTATTTTGCAAATTTTCTTGCCCAAAATTTGAAAAATTATACTACTAAATTTTTAAGACCCATAATGTCGTAAAAAAAAAAAAAAGACATTTAAAAAATATTATGCCAAAACTACTAGAGACTCCATATGAGTAGATTGCTAGTTTTAAACTATTTTGAGTGGGAATAACTATCTGTCACATGCAGGAAATTTTTGAAGTTTGAAACTTGGTGTAAATTTTTCATTTTATTCACCATAATTTGATATTTTTCACATATAAAACAATCATTTTTTGGACACAAATATTTCTTACTATCTTAAAACCACAATGCTGTCACGAGTAAACATCTCATGAATCTCCATGGATAGGTTAAAGCTGTAATAAGTTATCTAACCTATAAGTGACACATTGACAGATTTCAACAATTGGGCTTGTCAGAGAGGCACATAATCTGGCTCCGGCCGGTAAGGGGTTAAAAAACCCGACCACCCCAATGACGGAGGAAGTCGGGGTACTCCACCTATCCGAGTCTTCGGCAATTGCGAATTCAACCCTTCGGATACCATGCACCATGTGTCGAGGGCTACCGGAATCCATAAAAGAAATTACGCGGAGGCAGCAGGTGGGAGGGTCAGGTGAGCGGCGAGGAGGAATACAGTCAATTAAGAACTGACCGGGTTTCCTGATTCCCTCAGGTGGGGACAGCGTCACGGTACTACTGTCGCTGTTGACGGCACCCAACACTCATTGGTGAGAGCCGGGGTGCTCGTCACCTTCCAATGGCTGGTGACGAGCCGTGTGCTCAAATCACCTGTCCAACAGTGAGAAGCCGGCTTGTGCCGATCACATTCCCAAGGGTGAGAAGAGTTGTGCTCAAATCACATTTTCCAAAATAGGTGAGAGCCGGAGATGCTCGATCACCTCTCCACGCACAGGAATGAAAATAAACTCTGCAGAGCAGCGTCTGACTCCAACAGACAACTAGCTGATAATTGATTCAGAATTGGCTTCAGCAGGGTAGGGATAGTTGGCAGATCGGGCGCGGGTTCTAAATCGTTTGATCCGCATAGTGTCCGCCCTCGAGGCAAGGCTATACCTAGGTGCTGTGTCCCCAATGATTTCATTGGCTGAGAAAATGAATTATAAAACTCTACCCTTTATTTTATATAAGGCATTTAAAAAATACAAATATAAAGTTATGGGAACAAAAACAGGCACCATACAAGAACCTAAAAAACATCTACCTAATGTAGGGCCACACGCAACAAAAACCCTTATAAGCCCATACACCGTTTATAATGGGGGACACAAAAAATTTCCGTAGTGTTATACAGGAAGCAGCATCAATGATGTATCCTCACTATATTCGCGGAAAAAAAAAAAACTTGAAGAAACTCCATTGCCAAAAAATCTCCAACGCGTTTCCCGTTATCTCACAGGTTTATAGCAGAGAAGAGAGTTGAAGACTAGTGTAGGGAATGGGATCATTATTTAAATAGTGGGGCAAGTAATTACGGTGTATCCAGGTTCTAATCAATCATGGCGGATCGCAAATTGGAAAATTCCTTACCTTGATAAATGGGATAGGGAAGGTTGATCAGAGACACATGATCTGCAATCAAGACATTACTTACAGAGTCCCCGTCGATCTTCGATACATATGAAAAAAACCCCAGTGCTTGACACGGATAAATCGCTGTTAGAAGTTTTATTATTCATTTTTTTTTCATGAAAAGGAAGTACCTATTTGTGCTGTGATTTATGTTAATGGTGGTGATATTTATGCCGACGAGCAAAAAAGTACTTTGATAGTTAGCCCCTCAAAAGCAAATATCCATGTAACCTTAAATAGGATACACTCATGAAAGAGGTTATGTCTAGGCATCATTTCAAAAGTTTGGTACGACTGGCTGTTCACGGTATGCCCGCACACTCTGTGTTTTGTCTTATGTGTTGTCTAGAAGATCTTTAGAATTGGCTTGATTGTTTGTAAATCACCAGTGGATGGAATGTGTCTTTGTTTGCCACCAGATCATCTTTTCTGCTATATGATTAATTCTCTTGATGGGTTCAGGAGGACACTGTAGAGAAAACATGAAATGGACGAGTAATGTACTTGGGTATATATGTTATAAATTTGGAAGCATTATAGTTAACATCTTCAAAAGATAAACAAGACACACAATATTGAGGAAATTTACTGGTGCATGGAAGGGGACTATGTATTAATATGTGAAGAAGGAAAAGAACTGATTCCATTGCCCCCTCTTGTTATTTGACCGAAGTTGGGGCTATCTTGCAGGAGAGCTCCAGAGGGCTCCTCAGCAAACTCACGAGCAAACTACAAGACTAGTTTACCTGTAAAGAAAAAAAATTCTGTAAAATTTAACTGGATTTAATTGGTTGCTATCGAGAACACAGAGTTCTTGAGTAAACTGAGGGAGAAAGCTTTATTGGCTTATTTGAGCCCATTGTGGCTAGTAACAAATTTCTATAAAAGGAGAATAGTTTTTTCTGCACATAGAGTAAAGGCTCCTGCCTGCATATTTCATTACTATTGGTTAATTCCAAGGATGCCAAATTGCCTGACAGTGATTCGGACTTGCCACATCCACAATGTAAAAAAAAAAACCAATATTGCTCAGGTGTCGAGTTTATTTGGGTTCTGAGAAGTTACAGTACCCACTACTTATAATGGGTGTTTTCTGTTTCATTTTCTCATCTTGGAAAAAGGGTAACTTAAAAACTAGCTTTTCACTGAGTATTTCCTGATGGGGGAACCACGAGTAATTACTAAAAGTATACATGAAAACCTCAGGTAATATGTGTCCAGTTTACGGATGCAGCGCCACAGGGGAATGATGATCACACAGTGCACATTCAAATCAACTTGTTGCCTGTGTAATGCAGGAGAGTAATGCACTACTGGTTTCTATCCTAATGAGAAGAGAATATCTTCTCTTGGGGAGAGGCACGTGTTGGATATTTGCCCTCATTGACTTTGCAAAAAACAAAGCATTTTGGAAGAGAGCAGAATGCTCTGTTTTGCTTGGATCACCGAGTCTTGGAAAGCAAAAAGGATTCATGCAAGCCTATCGACATTCCCGAATCTGTTTTGGGGTCACAAGCAAAGGAGGATGGCTTATCAATAGGGAAGTTTGAGTTCTGCTCTCTTCCCATAATGTCATATGCAAAATTTCCCTGAGGTGCAAAAATGGTTTTATGGACAAAATTTTAAAAAATTAACCTTTTTATTTTGGTATATTAAAAAAGTTGACATTGTAAAGTTTTAAAAATTAAACCAAAACAAAAAAAAATAGTGAAACAAAGTCCACAGATTGGCGTACAAATAGGAATTTTAATTGATATTGGGTATATCTTTCATAATCCCTGTGAAACCCCGCGGAATTTAAAAAAACTTTCCCCGTTTCTATAGAACTTGTCTGCCTGAAACAAAAATGGGGGTCATCGCCCGATAAGGACAGGCCCACCTGGAACCTAGGCTATTAAGCCCTAGTATCCCTGTTGTTTTGTTGTCCTACGCGTACATTACTTTCCCTTTCCATTTCGGAAGGATTCATGGAGATATTTGAAAGATATTATTGAACTTGTTTAGCATGATGTAAATAAGATATAAACTGTGATTAGCCTGAAACTTTTAAAGTACTTTTTTTTACTTGCACAGCCTGCCTGGTAAAAACTGTGGCCCCCCATTTTTTTTGTGTTTTCTGTTTATTCCTCAAAATTGGGATAATTTGATCAAGGTCAGACCTTTATGTGATTATATTTATGTGTGTTTTGTATTTTTACCCTTAATTATTACACTGCCAATTGGAATTTGAGTTTGGAAAGGGATTTTATGTTAACGTTTAATACTTGTGGGAAAGGTTTAGTTATTTACTGTTTTTACAGCATAGCTTACACAAATTTTGGGATGTATATTCTTTAATATTCCCTGATTTAATTCTTTTCGGATGGGGAAGGGGGGAAAAAGGCGGGTAGTGGAGTCTTACATTAGGTTAATAGC